>JBBPBX010008785.1:14176-52098 GCA_038048925.1 Garcialebias charrua
CCTCCAGAGGGTCTCTTGTCTCCTACGGAGGGTCCCAGCGCCGCAGACGCCTCGACCTCTACGGAGGGTCCCAGCGCCGCAGACGCCTCGACCTCTACGGAGGGTCCCAGCGCCGCAGACGCCTCGACCTCTACGGAGGGTCCCAGCGCCGCAGACGCCTCGACCTCTACGGAGGGTCCCAGCGCCGCAGACGCCTCGACCTCTACGGAGGGTCCCAGCGCCGCAGACGCCTCGACCTCTACGGAGGGTCCCAGCGTCGCTGACGTCGCTTTGCTCGACGACATCGGGGATGTCGCAACCCTCGAAGTCTCGACGCTCGACATCGGGGATGTCGTACCGCTCGACGTCGGGGATGTCGCACCGCTCGACGTCGGGGATGTCGCACCGCTCGACGTCGGGGATGTCGCACCGCTCGACGTCGGGGATGTCGCACCGCTCGACGTCGGGGATGTCGCACCGCTCGACATCGGGGATGTCGTACCGCTCGACATCGGGGATGTCGTACCGCTTGACATCGGGGATGTCGCACCGCTCGACATCGGGGATGTCGCACCGCTCGACGTCTCGACGCTCAACGACATCGGGGATGTCGCAACGCTCGACGTCTCGACGTTCAACGACATAGGGGATGTCGCAACGCTCGACGCTCAACGACATCGGAGATGTCGCAGCGCTCGACGACATCGGAGATGTCGCTACACTTGATGAAATCATCTCAATGTTCGGGGTCTTAAGGCTCGACGACATCGGGGATGTCGCACCCTCGACGACATCGGGGATGTCGCACCGCTCGACGACATCGGGGATGTCGCACCGCTCGACGACATCGGAGATGTCGCAGCGCTCGACGACATCGGAGATGTCGCAGCGCTCGACGACATCGGAGATGTCGTAGCGCTCGACGACATCGGGGATGTCGCACCGCTCGACGACATCGGGGATGTCGCACCGCTCGACGACATCGGGGATGTCGCAGCGCTCGACGACATCGGAGATGTCGCAGCGCTCGACGACATCGGAGATGTCGCAGCGCTCGACGACATCGGAGATGTCGCAGCGCTCGACGACATCATCGGAGATGTCGCAGCGCTCGACGACATCGGAGATGTCGCAGCGCTCGACGACATCGGGTGTCGCAGCGCTCGACGACATCGGGGGTGTCGCAACGCTCGACGACATCGGGGGTGTCGCAGCGCTCGACGACATCGGGGATGTCGCAACGCTCGTCGACATCGGGGATGTTGCAGCGCTCGACGACATCGGAGATGTCGCAATGCTCTACGACATCAGGGTTGTCTCTACACTTGATGAAATCATCTCAATGCTCGAGGTCTTAACGCTCGACATCGGGGATGTCGCACCGCTCAACGACATCGGAGATGTCGCAACGCTCGACATCGGAGATGTCGCAACGCTCGACATCGGAGATGTCGCAACGCTCGACATCGGAGATGTCGTAACGCTCGACGACATCGGGGATGTCGCACCGCTCGACGAAATCGGGGATGTCGCACCGCTCGACGAAATCGGGGATGTCGCAGCGCTCGACGAAATCGGGGATGTCGCATCGCTCGACGACATCGGAGATGTCGCAGCGCTCGACGACATCGGAGATGTCGCAGCGCTCGACGACATCGGAGATGTCGCAGCGCTCGACGACATCGGAGATGTCGCAACGCTCGACGACATCGGAGATGTCGCAGCGCTCGACGACATCGGAGATGTCGCAGCGCTCGACGACATCGGAGATGTCGCGCTCGACGACATCGGAGATGTCGCAGCGCTCGACGACATCGGAGATGTCGCAGCGCTCGACGACATCGGAGATGTCGCAGCGCTCGACGACATCGGAGATGTCGCAGCGCTCGACGACATCGGAGATGTCGCAGCGCTCGACGACATCGGAGATGTCGCAGCGCTCGACGACATCGGAGATGTCGCAGCGCTCGACGACATCGGAGATGTGTCGCAGCGCTCGACGACATCGGAGATGTGTCGCAGCGTTCGACGACATCGGAGATGTGTCGCAGCGCTCGACGACATCGGGTGTCGCAGCGCTCGACGACATCGGGTGTCGCATCGCTCGACGACATCGGGGGTGTCGCAGCGCTCGACGACATCGGGGATGTCGCAGCGCTCGTCGACATCGGGGATGTCGCAACGCTCGTCGACATCGGGGATGTCGCAACGCTCGACGACATCGGAGATGTCGCAACGCTCTACGACATCAGGGTTGTCTCTACACTTGATGAAATCATCTCAATGCTCGAGGTCTTAACGCTCGACATCGGGGATGTCGCACCGCTCGACGACATCGGAGATGTCGCAACGCTCGACATCGGAGATGTCGCAACGCTCGACATCGGAGATGTCGCACCGCTCGACGACATCGGGGATGTCGCACCGCTCGACGAAATCGGGGATGTCGCAGCGCTCGACGAAATCGGGGATGTCGCAGCGCTCGACGACATCGGGGATGTCGCAGCGCTCGACGACATCGGGGATGTCGCAGCGCTCGACGACATCGGGGATGTCGCAGCGCTCGACGACATCGGGGATGTCGCAGCGCTCGACGACATCGGGATGTCGCAGCGCTCGACGACATCGGGATGTCGCAGCGCTCGACGACATCTGGGATGTCGCAACGCTCGACGACATCGGAGATGTCGCAACGCTCAATGTCGTCAAGGACGTCTTGCCGCTCGACCGCCCGACCGGATCCTGCCTGATGGGCGACCTCCCAGTCGACCGCCCGACCGGCTCTTGCCTGATGGCCGGTCTGCCGTCTGCCCTATCGTTTTTTAGTTTTGTTTGCCCCTTGTCCTTGTGTCGTCCTTGTGTCCCTTGTTTTCCTCGTGCCCTCCTTCCTTGCTGTTGCCTCCTTCCGTCCGCCCTGATTTTTTTGGGTGTTTTTTCTTGGACACCTGGGGGTGTCCTTTAGAGGGGGGTACTGTGAGGATGGAACCATGGCACTGCTGTAAGGATGGAACCATGGCACCATCTAGTGGGCATTTATTGTTCTTGTCTGTTGGTCCTGTCTGTTCCCCTTGTAATTTATTAGTTTCCCTCCTGATTTTATTACTCTTAGTTGTAACCTCCAGTTTCTGTCATCCTAGTGTACTTCATGTTTCAGGTAGTTTCCTAGTTTTTGCTTTTAGTTAAACCTTTAGTTTTAGCTTCTAGTTTTAGTCTTTGTTCTGTGTTTAGGTTAACCTCCAGTTCTGTCTATTTAGTCTCTGTGTTTATTTACTATTAGTTTAACCGTTCTGTCTCTTAGTTGTAAACCTCCAGTTTAGTCTCTGTTTATTTTCTATTAGCTTAAACCTCCAGTCTTCCTAGTTTACTTCATGTTTTAGGTTTAGTCTTCCCAGTCCTGCTCTGTGTGTCTAGTTAATTGTCTCTAGTTAATTGTCCCCAGGTGTTTGTGATTTGTGTCTTGTCTTGTCTGTGAGTGTGTGTATATAAGCCCTGTTCTGTGTCTCAGTGGGTGCAGCCGCATCGTTTGGTATTTCCTGTGTTCCCTACTCATGTAAGTGTTTTTGCTACACAGACTGCCTTATAATTTTTGTCATTAAATACTCCTCCTTCTTTGAAACTCCTGGCTCCCTGTGAGAGTTCTTGTCTGCACTTGGGTTCTGTCATGCCTACAAAACCTGACAATATCTCAGTACATATTTCAAATGGAATATTTCTACAATACTAAGATGTCCTACATTTTGCAGTATTCAAGCCAGTATGTTTTTTTTTTTTTGCTATTCTGATCCACAATCCCTTGTACAGCTGAAGATTTATCACATGCTTCATCATTTGCAAGAGAACCGACCAGTCACAGCACAGTCATGTTATGTGTACCAGAGAACACTTGATTTAAATATATCATGCTGTTTGTGCATATGCTAACTGTCCCAAGGAGTGAATAAGATGATCTCAACCTGAGGCACCATCAACTTCAGGATGAATATGTCAACCTGTGGCAGGAGTTAAACACACTGCAGGTTGAACATCAAAAGTTAAAGGAGGAACTGGATAAAGCTAAGTTTTCTTATGCAGATGTTAAGTGCAACACTGGTAAACTGTTTTTTTTTTCTCACAGGACTTTTGGCTGTTATCTTATCTCAATAATACGTTATTTATCTCAATAAAGAGAAATGTAAGTAAACTGTAACGTGTATTATTGTTTCCCCACAGTGTAACATCGCTAAAACTAGTTGGCATGACAGAATAAATACAACTTGCCCGATAGCAACACATTCCTGAAATATTCTCTCCATTTTGCCGAGATGTGGTTCGGTTCCTGTTTTCAACCGCTACTTCCTGTTTACTGTAGACATGCGTAACGCTGACGTCTGACGTAATGCCGCTTTGCGTGGCCTGGTGGATGCGCTTCAAGCCAGTTGATGTAAACACTTCTGATTCGCATTAATTTTTATTTACATTTTTGCGAAATTTCAAAAATTCGCTCAAAATTCGAATTGAAAATAGATGGAAACACGGTAAGTGTGGCTGTATTTGGCCTCATTACTCACAACCTCTTCTTTGACCTGCTCCCAACTGTCCCTGGAAAAGTTGAGTTCAATCATCTCCGACTTCTTAGCTGCAGGTGATCTCTGGTGCATTTCCCTGAACAGGAAGAAGACTCAGCTGCTATCTCTGTCACAGACTGGAAATAAAACACAAAGAGGTAAAAAAAAGAGTTAAGATTATAACTTTCATTAAAAAAATTTTATTAGATAATAATAATAATAAAAGAACAATACCTCTTCTTGAAAAGTTGTTATGAGATGGTTGACTCTCTCAGTCATCATCATCATCAGGACAGGGCTTTAATCTGCTCCAGGGCTTGTTAACAATATCAGTTTTAGCTTTTTCATAAAGTGCTACTACAATTTTTTTGGCTGAAGTGTTGACGTGACGTGATGGATGTCGTAGCGGGGGTCAATAACTTTCAAAGTCAAAGTCAACTTTATTGCCAGAACTGCAATATATGTACAAGACATACACAGGATTGAAATTGCGTTTCTCTCAGTCCCTCAGTGCAACAGTAACCATTTAAACACTAAAACACTGAAACATTTAATAAACATAAGCATAAAATAGTAAAAGTGTAACACTGTCCTGAGTTTTTGCATAGTAGTATAAAAGTATGAAAATTTACACCAACACTAAAACACTAAACATTTAATGAACATAAGCATAAAATGAAATAATAAAAGTGTAATACTGTCCTGAGTTTTTGCATAGTAGTATAAAAGTATGAAAATTTACACCAACACTAAAACACTAAACATTTAATGAACATAAGCATAAAATGAAATAATAAAAGTGTAATACTGTCCTGAGTTTTTGCATAGTAGTATAAAAAGTATAAAAAGTATATCTATAAAATAAACTGAAGGTTCTAGCATTGACATTTGCAAAGAGTGGCAAAGCAGCATATGAGTTAATGTACACAGTATATGTATGAGGTAGTTGATGTTGGTATAGAGGCAAAGTGGCATATGCAGTAAGGCACATAAGGCACATTGGGCATCCTTAAATAAGGCTAGTCAGAGAATACTGTATATGTATCAGCAGTAGTGTAGATATAAAAGTAGTGTAAATGTAAACAGTAGTAATAAATGTAAACAGTATTAATAAATGTAAACAGTGAATGTAAACAGTAGTATGACTATAGGCAGTAATGTAATACAAACATTAGTGCAAATATGAGAAGTAGTGCAAACTGAATGAGCACATGACCGAGAGTTTAGTGAATAACCCGTTTGATGACACAGAGTCCAGTGTTAAAAACTTTGTGTTGAGTGGTAATGTGTGAGAAAGTTTTTTGTGTTAAGGCAGTTCAAATGGGAGGGGAGGCAGAGCAGGCAGAGTGTTTAGCATCCTGACTGCCTGATGAACAGAGCTGTCTCTCAGTCTGCTGGTTCGAGCCTGGAGACTCCTCAGTCTCCTCCCTGATGGCAGCAGTCTGAAGCAGCTGTGTAGTGGGTGTGTGGGATCACCTGCCATGCAGTGGGCTTTCCGAGTGAGGCGTTTGCTGTGTAAGTCCTGCAGTGAGGGCAAGGAGGTGCCGACGATCTTCTCAGCTGCTCTCACGATGCGCTGGAGGCTCTTGCGGCAGGATGCAGTACATGCACCAAACCACACAGTGATGCAGCTGGTCAGCTGGTAAAGCGGGTGCATCAACAACATAAACGTATATCCAGAGTTTTAAAAACTCCTACAGTTGGTGTTATTGCTCTGGACCACTCTGAATTACCTGATACAGGTTGTTTAAATGCTGCTGTTATCGGTCTTTGCAACAAGCTGCTTTTCTTGCTCGTAGAAGAGACGTTCACGTTCGGATGATGTTGTTTCAAGCGCATTAACAAGTAAGATGTGTTGCTGCTGCAGATCCAATCTCCGTGAAACATCGTCGACACACAGCTTTGGATTTGTGCTCGTTTTTTAACAAAAGCCATAATATTCCCAAACAGGAGACGCTAGGTTGATAATGTTATGTGTGCTGCAAGATAATAGCGCTGGGCTGAAACACGCTTAGGAATTTTTGTTCCGTGGTGCATAATCTCTCATTAATAACATTTAATGAGTGAAAAAATGATTGAGACGGTACGCACGTGGACTAAACCGAACGTACCATACCGAAACAGTTTGGTACACCCAGTGTACCGTTACACCCCTACCCAACACTTGATTGAAAAGGCAAGTACAGTTTTTTGTGAGATGAATATATTTACACAAGGGAATTATCTGCAAGAAAAAGGAGATCAAGTAAGTATGGGGATCAGTGTGTTAGGTTATTAAAGTTAATTGATGACAGTGTATTCTGTTAACAGTAACAATAAAGTCTTAATCTAAAAAAAGTTAAATCTGGTCATCTGGACATTCACAAAACAAAACAAAACAAATAAGCAAACAAAAAATGTAGAAACGTTTCATCTTTCATCCGAAAGACTTCTTCAGTCTGATGTATATTTATAATAATAATAATAATAATAATAATGGCCCTCATTCATGAAACTGTTCGTATTCTAATCCTACGTTTCTCCTACTTTTGTTCTTACGAAGCGTTCGTAAGAACATGCCACGTCAGATCCAACAAACTCTTCTATGATGAGGAAACGTGTGTAAATGGCTGCGTAAACATGATGAATCCCACCTGTTCTAATCAGCTGCGCGTGCCCGCGGAAATGTCATTTACATAAATTCCACCCCTCAAAACACCATATAAGGATCTAGTTTCCTGCCTCTGACAGCAGGAAGTGTCCATTCATTCAAACTCAAGAAGTAAAAAGAAGAACTTTACGCTCTGAGTTCTGCTCAGAACGGCTGGAGGTGGTCGCGCACTGCTACCCCCCCCCCCCGCTCCCCCCCCGCAAGTGTCGGATGTGTTCTTGAACAGAAGCATTTTATATATGACGAGTAGGGATGAGGACATGTTGTTTAAAGTGTCTCGAAACTACAGTTCACTTCATATTAATATGGTGCATGTTCTCCCGTGGGTCATACTGTATCAGACATCAAGAATAAATGGTTTGATCTGAAAATGGCTTCAGAAAAACGTCTCGCCGCAGCACGGACAGCAGGTGGTCAGGAGGTGGTCAAGGAATGTTGTGCCGACATGACAGCAGGAGGAGGTGCTCGCGCCGTGAGTGGCACGGCTTGGAGGTGGTCGCGCTGAGCGATGCACGGCTGGAGGTGGTCGCGCTGAGCGTGGCACGGGCTGGAGGTGGTCGCGCTGAGCGTGGCACGGCTGGAGGTGGTCGCGCTGAGCGTGGCACGGCTGGAGGTGGTCGCGCTGAGCGTGGCACGGCTGGAGGTGGTCGCGCTGAGCGTGGCACGGCTGGAGGTGGTCGCGCTGAGCGTGGCACGGCTGGAGGTGGTCGCGCTGAGCGTGGCACGGCTGGAGGTGGTCGCGCTGAGCGTGGCACGGCTGGAGGTGGTCGCGCTGAGCGTGGCACGGCTGGAGGTGGTCGCGCTGAGCGTGGCACGGCTGGAGGTGGTCGCGCTGAGCGTGGCACGGCTGGAGGTGGTCGCGCTGAGCGTGGCACGGCTGGAGGTGGTCGCGCTGAGCGTGGCACGGCTGGAGGTGGTCGCGCTGAGCGTGGCACGGCTGGAGGTGGTCGCGCTGAGCGTGGCACGGCTGGAGGTGGTCGCGCCGAGGGTGGCGCATGGCGTGGTGGTGCGTGATTTTTATTAACCCCGGGGCACGGGCGCCCACGCGCAGGTGGCGCGGTGGTGGACGAGGGGCGGGGGTGCGGGGGGGGGGTTTGAAGCCGCTTCATTTTAATTTAACCAATATGTGTCGTTGCATTTAATTGTTTTTATGCTCTAAATATTCTCTAAATAACGAAATATGAGGTTATTAGTGGAGAAAAGGCCAGCAGACTACTGTTCGTAAAATATACGACAGGTCCGGACCACACGTAGATTTTGTTCGTATCTGAAAAAAATCCTAGGATACGAAAATATTGTTGGATGCCACAAATGATCCTAAATCACTCGTAAGCACAGTTTAAGCACAAATCTGTGCGTACGAACGGTTCGTGCATGAGGCCCAATGTCTTTGTCTGTCATCTGTGTATGTTTCCCATACACAGACGAAATTCGTCTCTGCATTTAACCCAACCACCACCAGGTGGTGCAGTGAGCAGCCAGAAAGCGCCCGGGGAGCTGGAGAATTAGGTGTGCACTCATAGACACCCCAAGGTGTGTAGTGGCCGGGGCGCGAACCCGCGTCCTTCGGGTCCCAAGTCGAAAGCCTGCCACTAGACCATCTACAACTCAACTATTGGAATAAACCAAATTCAAGATGTCTGCTATAGGTAATAGACTTGTTAAACACAAAAATGCCTATAACTCTGTTAACTTCACAGAACTTTAGCTAATTTTGATGTGGTAGTGGCTGAGAATCATTCACAACACCCACTTTGAACATTGCATCTCCGCATGCTTTGGTCAGAGTGGCTAAAACTGTCGTTTTAAAATGAGTTAATTTTAGTTTGAAACTATGGCATGAAAGGTGGCAGGCAACATGCATTTCTTCAAAGAATGATAATCCTTTAATAGTTTTAAGGTGGTGCTGTATTTTATTGTTTTTTCCCCCAAAAAATGATTAAGTAGTTTCTACGTTGTTGTCACCACTAACAATATGCTCTGGTCCTTCTTCTACTACCACAGCTGTCGTTCCTTGTGCGGGGTTTAGTTGCAGTAACATGATATGTCTGCCTGGCTGCAGACAAACATGTCTTAACTGGTAATGGGCTGCGGACCCCTGAGTCCCAGTGCCAGTCCTCCGACAATCAATCATCCTTTCCCCAACAAACTTTGCTGGGTTCTTTTAATCTTTAATCCATTCTGAATCCCGTCCTTGACAAGGATGATTCGGGGCCACCTGATCCTTTCAAACCCCACAAAGTGTTTTGATGCCTGCTGTTTCTGTACCTCTTCTTCCACATCCACTGAAGTCTGGCTACGTCTGTTGCCAAGCCCACCAGGCCTACAGGCTTCATGATGGCAGCTGCTGCTGACTTCTCAACTTTATTAACATAAGCAGCACCAGCTTCTTATTATCTGCCTTGTCTTGTCACATACAGTATTTATCACAAAAATGGAAATAAATGCTTAGAATGATCACCCCTTTTTGACCTTCACTGCGTTCTGGCACATCCTCTTCCTCCAGGTCTGTTTATGCGTGCATTAGCAGGTGACACATCTTCTGGAAAAGTTTCTGTCTGGTTTAGAAAATTCCTCATCGTTTAAAACTCCCCCTCTTTACTCTCAATCTACTTCCACCCCACTCTTCCACCTCTCAAAGCCAGGCCCTCAAAGCTGAGCCAGGTATGATTGTATCTGGGTTGTTGTTAATCTCAACACTGAGCATTTTCCAGTGTCTGGAGTAGAGGGGCAGTCGAAGGAGGGGTGGACTATTTGAAGAAAATGGAAAAACAAAAGGGAAAGCCTGTAATCTGTTTATTTGGATCTTCTGAAATATTGCCTCATAGATGGTAGTTGTGCCCATTTTCTCATTTCAAATAGACACCCTTGCAGCACTCGCAACAATTTTGTTTGTCTTTGACTCCTCCAGGGCTTACTTCCTTTTGATGCCTCATGTTTAAACACATTTTATCTTATTATTTACTATTAAATGACTTCATGCTCATGTTAGTGACAAATTTTTGAATACAAAGTATTTGTCATTATAAAATAAAAAACAGATTTGAAAAAGAAACAAAGTTAGTAGTTTTTCCTGGACACTCATTTTAAGAAAACCCCATGTTCCAGTAGTTCAGCAGTTTTGCATCTGTAGCTAAAATTGAAGTCATGATTATAATGATTACATTTTCATAATAGCTAGTGGACACAAATGACTGAAAATATTAATGATTATTTGGTATGTGCAATTAAAATTAAACCTCTCTTTGAATTTGTTGGTAATTATTCAACTTCTCCTTGACTATTTGACCCTCTATGTCATCCTGTAATGAATGCTGAATCGTTCACCCCAAGTCCTGCAGCCAAAAACACCTTTAAAGAAACATGATCTTGCATTATAGAAATGTGAACTGTTGCTAATCCTGTTAGCCTGTAATCTTCATAGTCCTTCTTTTGCACCAGTCAATAGATCACTGTGGAGGTGATGCTCACCTGTGACCATTTTCCACTTCATAATCCTTTGGAAATAAATTACGGTGGCAGACACAGATGCTGGGGTTTTCAGAGTTGTTTTTCCTTTAAAAACGTTCCCTGACAGTAAAACTTTTGGAAGAACATGGAGTCTCACAGTCATGTCAGCCACAATAATTCTTTATATTTTTACATTTAACTAGACTTTAAATGTTCTGCTTCATTTTTAAGGAATGATTTTTTTATTCAAGTCTCTTTTGTAAATGAGTCCCCAAGGCTCAATGGGACTAACCTGTATAAATAAATGTTGAATGAAAAACAAGTAATATATTTGCTGAACTTTCAGAATTGTGGTCATCCTTGTGCAGCAAAAATGTTGACTGCCTAAATAAATCACATTTGCTTGCAACGTAAGACAGCAACAACAAAATAAAATCATCTGATGGATAACTTGGTATGTGATAGATTAATATGTATTAATTATTGGTCAATTACTGATAACCTTCTGGATTAAACAATACACACATTGTAAGAAAAAAAACTTATAGATGAGTTTCAGTTTTTCCAAATACAATTGTTCAACTTGTTTTAAAAATTATCCTTGTAAACACAACACTGTTTTAAGAAACATCTTTTTTTTTCACCACACAGACAAAAGACCCCAGAAGTGTAGTAACTCTGCTGGGCCTGTATGTGGAGCAGTAATATTACCACAGAAAATGCACCAAAACAGGAAACAAGACATGGAGCATAGAGCTCACACTCTTGGTGTGTAATGTAAGCACATCAAGAAGACAGTGACGGCCGCAGGTCACAGGTTAGAACGGGTCTGCAACCTGCGGCTCTGGGGCCACATGTGGCTCTGTAGTCCCTCATCGGCGGCTCTTTGAAGCTTTGACCAAAACTTAATAAAATGTAATTGTATTGATTTTTATACTCACAACAGAAAAGGCTAGTTTTGGCAGTTTTATTGTCAAAATTTTGCCTGGTAACTACTAGTAAGATAAAATAAGAACTGTATCCACAATATTCCTGAAGGTGGCACTGTATTTGCGATTATGGGACTTACTTCCGTTTTGACCCCGGAAGTAGAATTTCTGCATTGGCTCCTCGTTGTTTACTTGTTTATCTGTGCGCATCGTAGAAGTTCTGTTAAAGTTCTGTTTTCTGTTATTTTGAGCTAATATTGTCATGAAGATGTCTTGTGGAGCTCGGGTACCTGTTGCGCTGTTCGTGGCTGTAAGAATAATCAGACGAAGCTGAATTTGTGGCTGCAACTAGTGTGTGTTGAACATGCTCCGAAAACAAAAACCTGCATCCTTCTTTGTGGCTGGGCTACGAGAAACCACCTGAAAAAAGACTCTGTATCCTCCAGAGGATCGAGAACACCAGGTATGATTTAAGAGACAGCTTTTAGTTTAATGATTTTATGTAGTCAGTGATTAAATGATACTATTTTCGTGCATAACTGGCAAATAAACACACGCACCTATATACTGTATGTATGCTGTCTGTGTATATTTATTTATACTGTATATATAATATAGGTGTCTGTTGTGTTTATTTATATATATATATATAATATAGGTGTGTGTGTGTGCGTGGGTTTCTTTTATATATAATCTAGGTGTGTTTGTGTGTGTTCATAAATGAACCCTAATGTTTGTATACTGTACTTTTCTTTTCCTCCTTTCTGTTATATTTCTGCATAAGGTGAGTTCCAGGGATGGATGGATGATGCTCCAGTTGGTCCAGGGATGGATGGATGAAGCTCCAGTTGGTCCAGGGATGGATGACACTCCAGTTGGTCCAGGGATGGATGACGCTCCAGTTGGTCCAGGAGATGGATGACGCTCCAGTTGGTCCAGAAGTTTGTGTGCAGTTATGTACCACAGCAACAAATGAGTGAAAATATAATTTCTATAAATAAATCTGCGTTTGAAGTGCATTTGGTGTTGCTGTGTTTCACCTTCTTTATTTCAATAAGATACGTTGTTTAATGTCTAATGAGAAGTTCTACTGCAAATAAAAAAACTAGATGTGATTGTTTTTTTGGCAACTTACCAGTTTAGTTTTTTATTGACAAGTACAAAACTTAAAAACATGCATGTTGCTGTGGTTCCTCCTCCAGGAGGAGATTGATAAGAATAAAAGCTATAATTATAAATTTTAGGCTGATTGTTAACTCTAAATTGACTCTGGGTGTGAGTGAGACAGGTCCCTCTTGTAAATGAGTCCCCGTGGCTCAACGAGGCAAGCCTGTATAAATAAAGGTTGAATGAATGAATAAACTAAAAACATTTGAAACTGAATACAATATGAGAACTGTGGGTGATTTGATGTCTTTTAATGAAAATGATTGGCTGCAGAATAAATACCAGAATAAATACCAGGTCAAATACACTCTTCAACAAGAAATGATGGGCAGTTTCTGATTTTAAACAAACTGGAACAGATTCCTCATCATGTGGGACCACTGGACGACCACTGGACGACCACTGGACGACTGGAGCAAGCAGCAAACCCCTCCGGAATCCAAGACGATGGAACTTGGCCCTTCACTCGTCTGTACCTTAAAAAAAGAATAAAACTGTCATGTTTGCATCACAAAGTCTAAAATAAGACCAAGTTTGCTACTCAAAGTAGAAAGAATAAATACAGTTGCTCCTACATTTTTTACTCATTCACAAAGATATACTGTAATGTTCAATTTTATATTGATTTCAGTAATTTTATCTTAGATTTACTTTAATATTTTTGAATTATTGTGCCAGGTGCTTGTGTCATTACTTGTTCTTCTGCTCCTGCGTCTCAGAGTAAGTGTGTCTGTCAACTTCAGCGTGGGAGACCAGTCTGTGACTTGTGTGCAGGCCTTCCTGAAAATATAAATATTTCAATAGAACAAATGTAGTAATAACCAAAAGATGAGCTTGTGTTATGGAATATTTTCTGTACAAACAGCATCCCACTGCTTTATTCACATGAGAGTAACAGGGACCTACAATCAAAACAGTACTACAGTACAGTATGTATGTGCAGTATGTATGTATATACTGTATATATAGTGTGCATACAGTATACACATACACACAGCATATGTATGTACTGCAAATGTATTACACACACATGTAGTTATATTATTTATCCACAGATTTGTTTAGTAAATACTTTAACAGATGCTAACGCTACATGCTAAGCTAACCACAGCTAGTAGACGGTGCTAAATCATGAAGAAAAAAAAACAACAGCTCCAACACAGAGAAAATTATACTCTCACATTGTTCTGAAATTGTTTCACAAAATGATTTATGTAGAATATTTTGTTTACCGGAGAAAACGTGATCTGAACACGACGTCTTCGGGAGCAGATCAGGCAGAGGAGGGGCAGCTGTCAGCTCCTCCGATGGAGATAAATCCTTCACGTTTACTTATTTTTGGGATGAAGTGAAAACTGCGCTTTGAACAAACGTCTACCCGACAGCAACACCCACTAACCCAACACGAAGTAACCATTGTAATTAATTAGAAATAAACAAAACAAAAAAACAAAAGTGAAAAATACAGCCAGTAGACTGGGCTTTAACTGCTGCTCTCACTTCAGGCGGAAGTCGTTCCCATAATTCGCGCAAGGCATCATGGGGCGTAGGAATATTGTGGATTGATTCCGCAGGGAATTGTTGAAGTTGTAAGTTTCTTTCGGCTACTCCCTTCTTCAGGGGTCACCACTCGCATGAAAGATTTGGCAATTTTTTTTAAATGCCGGATGCCCTTCCTGACACAGCCTGGTCTCCAACCTGCAACCTCAGGATTACAAAACCGCAGCCCTGCCTGATATTTATTTTTCCTCACATAGGCCTGTAGAGTTCAGTGTTTTAATTTTTATCAAAATCAGGATAAACTATAATTATTTTCTTTTTTTACATGATATGGACATTTTTTTGTCTTAAATTGTAAAAATATCAATAAATGTTAAAATTCATGATATAATTTTAGTATTATAAGGTCGCCCCCCACTGGCCAGAAAAGCCCCCTTCCAACAAACTTAGTGGCCCCTGGGCCATCAGTTGATAATCACAGTTGTAGCAGTCTCCAGATGCATTTTATTCAGTGAGTGAAGGAACAGAAATGGCTGTTTTGTTCAAAAAGGTTTCAGACCTCTGAGTTAGAAGATGGGTCTGTGACATCATTGTTTTCAGTAGTTATCATTTTGTTTGTCCATACAAATATTCAAAGGTGATATTTCAAGTATTTTTATATGCTCAGAAGACGGACATATTATGGAATAGTCTGTCCGTCTGTTTGTTCATACGCACATTATCTTCCTAGCGATCTGTCCATAACTACTTTGTACTTTTAAGTTGTAATTTTAACAACAGTTTAATGAAACTTGATACACCTATGCATCATTACTAGACGGATTTTTGCACGATCTTTTAATCACCTCAGCTTCAAGGTCAATGTCACAAATCAAGGTCAAAGTGAAAGCAAGGTCTTTGCTTGTTCTGCCCTGTAAGGTTACTTTATACACATTAAATCATCACTAAAATGTCACACACTTTTCATTACTCCAGCTTCAAGATCAAGGTCACAAATCAAGGTCAAATGTTATATATGGTATTTCTTGTCTGGAACATTACTATAGATTGATGTATAAGGTTTGTCAACTGGCATATATTGTGCTGTATGCACTCTTGCACAAAAAAAATAAATAAATACTGTTTGCATGTGGATGTCTGAAGCAGTGAAAATACAAAACTTTCGCATATTTTCAAAAACATTTCCTTTTGGACAGCCCTAAGTCTGCATACATTAATTAACCAGGGGCAGTAAATAAATGCAAATACAGTAGTCATCAAAAGTTAACTGACTCTAACTTTGGCTTCTTCAAAGTCAAAGTCAAGAAAGTCAAAGTCAACTTTATTGTCAGAACTGCAATATGTACAGGACATACACAGGATTGAAATTGCGTTTCTCTCAGTCCCTCGGTGCAACAGTAACCATTTAAACACTAAACACTAAAACATTTAATAAACATAAGCATAAAATAGTAAAAGTGTAACACTGTCCTGAGTTTTTGCATAGTAGTATAAAAGTATGAAAATTTACACCAACACTAAAACACTAAACATTTAATGAACATAAGCATAAAATGAAATAATAAAAGTGTAATACTGTCCTGAGTTTTTGCATAGTAGTATAAAAAGTATAAAAAGTATATCTATAAAATAAACTGAAGGTTCTAGCATTGACATTTGCAAAGAGTGGCAAAGCAGCATATGAGTTAATGTACACAGTATATGTATGAGGTAGTTGATGTTGGTATAGAGGCAAAGTGGCATATGCAGTAAGGCACATTGGGCATCCTTAAATAAGGCTAGTCAGAGAATACTGTATATGTATCAGCAGTAGTGTAGATATAAAAGTAGTGTAAATTCTTCTTACCACACCAAGTAAAACATTTGATCTGAATCTATCTTTGGTAAAACAACAGAACATAAAAACTGTGCCATAAGCTAAGGTTGATTTGTGACATATTAAATAAATAAAATCAAGTCTTTCATTCTTTAAGTTCTTTAATTTACATTTTACTGTGTGCTAAGTACATTTGTGTTTTCATCTTGGGAAAATCTTTTGGAATTAGGTCCAGTNTTAGCAAAAACGATCAGAGGTCAATCTTAATATATATATATATATATATATGTTGTGCCATTTTATGGAAAGTTAAAAGATGATGTCAGTGGAGCTTTAAATATTTTGAGAAAAAAAGGAGCAGACATTATAAGATTTATTCTTCTTTTGCTTCTTTTCATTTTGATTTGTGTATTAATTGTGTTTTTTATTGTAAACATTTTTTTGTATTTTAAAATGAATGAATGAATAAATAAATAAAAAATGAAAATAATCGTCAAAAGTCAAAGTCAATGTCAACTTTATTGTCAGAACTGCAATATGTACAGGACATATACAGGATTGAAATTGCGTTTCTCTCAGTCCCTCGGTGCAACAGTAACCATTTAAACACTAAAACACTGAAACATTTAATAAACAAACATAAAATAGTAAAAGTGTAACACTGTCCTGAGTTTTTGCATAGTAGTATAAAAGTATGAAAATTTACACCAACACTAAAACACTAAACATTTAATGAACATAAGCATAAAATGAAATAATAAAAGTGTAATACTGTCCTGAGTTTTTGCATAGTAGTATAAAAAAAGTATAAAAAGTATATCTATAAAATAAACTGAAGGTTCTAGCATTGACATTTGCAAAGAGTGGCAAAGCAGCATATGAGTTAATGTACACAGTATGTATGAGGTAGTTGATGTTGGTATAGAGGCAAAGTGGCATATGCAGTAAGGCACATTGGGCATCCTTAACCCTTGTGTTGTCCTGCGGGTCAAAAGTGACCCGCTACCATGTTTAGCTATAGAAAAAATACCTTAAACTATATTTTTCCAACTTGAAATTTTACGACTTTTCCTAAAGTGACCCCATCATTACAAAAAGTGATACTTTGTTTTTGTCTAGGTTTACATGTGGGATGTACACCACTAGGGTCCAAAGATCGTCCTATGGGTCATTTTTGACCTGTGAATTATAAAGGCATTTAAACACCAGAAAAAAGTTCAAAGGCCACACACAAACTCTCTCTAACACCCCCCCACACACACACACACACACACACACACACACACACACACACACACACACACACACACATCAAAGACACTAGAACTTGCATTTGACCTGCACCTGCACTCTTGATCTGCAGCTAACCCCTCACATCACACAAGCTGCCAAGCAAAACAAAAAAACAAACTAAGAAATAATAAAGGCTGCAGCTGGGTCAGTCAAAAGAAAAAGGTGCCAGTTCTGCCCCTGGAAGAAGGACTGCAAGACAAAAGCTGTGTGCTGCACATGTGAGAAACACATCTGCAAAGCCCATTCTCACGTTCACACATACTGCCCTTCTTCTTCTTCTTCTTTCGGCTTTTCCCTTTTCAGGGGTCGCCACAGTGAGTCATCCTCCTCCACCTCACTCTGTCCTCACTCCAACTACCTCCATGTCCTCTCTAACTGCATCCATATATCTCCTCTTTGTCTTTTTCCTGGCAGCTGCATTTCTAACATCCTTCTACCAATATACCCACTGTCCCTCCTCTGGACATGTCCAAACCATCTCAGTCTGGCCTCCCTAACTTTATCTCCCAGTTGTTCAACATGTGCTGTACCTCTGATGATCTCATTCCTGATCTTATCCATCCTTGTCACTCCTAAGGAGAACCTCAACATCTTCATTTCTGCTACTTCCAGTTCTTTCTCCTGTCTTTTTGTCAATGACACTGTCTCCAGACCATACAACATAGCTGGTCTCACCACTGTCTTGTAAACTTTTCCTTTGACCTTTGCTGACACCTTTTTGTCACAAATCACTCCTGAAACTTTTCTCCATCCACTCCATCCTGCCTGGACTCTCTTCTTCACCTCTTTACCACATTCCCCATTTTCCTGGACAGTGGACCCCAAGTACTTGAAGTTCTGCACCTTTGTGACCTCTGCTCCTTGTAGCCTCACTGTTCCACTGGCCTCCCTCTCATTCACACACATGTACTCTGTCTTACTACGGCTGACTTTCATTCCTCTTCTTTCAAGTGAATACCTCCACCTCTCCAAGTTCTCTTCCACCTGTTCCCTGTTCTCACCACATATCACAATGTCATCTGCAAACATCATAGTCCATGGGGATTCCTGCCTGACCTCATCTGTTAGTCGGTCCATCACCAGAGCAAACAAGAAGGGGCTCACATACTGTCCTACATGTGATAAATATAGTAGAAGTTGAAAATTGTTCACAAAATCAAGCAACATTTTGTTTTTTTGTTGTGTTATGAGAGAAGTATTTTTATAATTCACTTCCTAAAAAATATTTAAAAAATAAACGTGACAAAAAAGTTCCAGATTGTTGACTGTTTTTTCCCTTTCAATATAAATAATTCAGAAATAATTACTTTACATTTATATAATAGCCATAATAAACCTTTACTGTGTAAAATAAAACTGTTTTGACAGTTGGTTTGTGGTAAAAAAAAAAGTGTAATACTGTTAACTGGTGATTGTCTTTTTGTATTGTGTAACAAAAATACATGATAAAAAAAATATTTAAAAAATAAATAATTGAGATGCATTGATAAATAGGTTGTTTCATCGTGGAAAATGGATTTTGGATTTAAAGTTCAATAAAGCTGCTTTATTTTGGGTCTTTGGTAGTGCGGGTCATTTTTGACCCGTAGGACAAGGGGAGTAAACAGAATGTTAAGATCGCACAAGGGTTAAATAAGGCTGGTTAGAGAATACTGTATCAGCAGTAGTGTAGATATAAAAGTAGTGTAAATGTAAACAGTAGTAATAAATGTAAACAGTAGTAATAAATGTAAACAGTATTAATAAATGTAAACAGTGAATGTAAACAGTAGTATGACTATAGGCAGTGATGTAATACAAACATTAGTGCAAATATGAGAAGTAGTGCAAACTGAATGAGCACATGACCGAGAGTTTAGTGAATAACCCGTTTGATGACACAGAGTCCAGTGTTAAAATCTTTGTGTTGTGTGGTAATGTGTGAGAAAGTTTTTTGTGTTAAGGCAGTTCAAATGGGAGGGGAGGCAGAGCAGGCAGAGTGTTTAGCATTCTGACTGCCTGATGAACAGAGCTGTCTCTCAGTCTGCTGGTTCGAGCCTGGAGACTCCTCAGTCTCCTCCCTGATGGCAGCAGTCTGAAGCAGCTGTGTAGTGGGTGTGTGGGATCACCTGCCATGCAGAGGGCTTTCCGAGTGAGGCGGTTGCTGTGTAAGTCCTGCAGTGAGGGCAAGGAGGTGCCGACGATCTTCTCAGCTGCTCTCACGATGCGCTGGAGGCTCTTGCGGCAGGATGCAGTACATGCACCAAACCACACAGTGATGCAGCTGGTCAGGACACTTTCTATGGCACCTCTGTAGAAGGTGCACATGATGGGGGTTGAAGCTCCAGCCCTTTTCAGCTTGCGGAGAAAGTAGAGACGCTGGTGAGCCTTCTTGGCCAGTGATGCAGTGTTCCTGCTCCAGGACAGGTCCTCTGAGACGTGCACTCCCAGGAACTTGGTGCTGTCCACTCTCTCCACTGCGGTGCTGTTGATGGTCAGAGGGGCATGTTGTGCATCCCTCTTCCTGAAGTCCACAACAATCTCCTTTGTCTTCTCCACGTTGAGAGTGAGATTGTTGTGTCCGCACCACAAGGCCAGGCGGCTCACCTCGTTCCTGTAGTCCGTCTCATCGTTGTTGCTGATGAGACCTACCACTGTTGTGTCGTCCGCAAACTTGTGCAATGGTGGCCTGACTGACGCCAAGCAGAAGTGAATTGCAGTAATCAAGCCTAGATGTAATGAATGCGTGAATTACTGTCTCCAGGTTATTTTTGGATAATATGGGCTTCAGCTTAGACAGTCGCCTCAGCTGGAAAAAACAGGATTTAACGATCATATTTACATGACTGTTGAGTTTCATGGAAGGATCCATTATCACTCCCAGATTTGTGACTTTTGGTTTTTCAGACAGGGGTAGAGCAGACAGGTCGATGCAGTGGTTCGAAATTGTGTCATTGGGAAGGAACAATATGGCTTCAGACTTCTTATCATTGAAACTTAAGAAATTTAAAGCCATCCAGTCCCTGATGTCAGCCAGGCAGTCGAGCAGAGGTTGAATCGAGCATGTACCATGGTTGAGCATGACCAGGTTTCTTTACCCTCACCATGTCTCCAGGTCTGAATGTTGGTGTCTTTGCTCCACTGCGCTTGTCAGTATACAGTTTACTTTTCTTGTTTCTGTTCCACTGTTTCTTTAACTGTAATGCATTCTCTGTTTTTTTCTGGGATTGGAAATATGTTTACTTTCGTTTTCATCCTCCTGTTGTGCAGTAGTTCTGATGGCAATACTCTAGTTGTATATATGAAGGGACCCACGATGTCCAGGGCCACTTTCTCCCATGGTTTGTCAGGCAGTTTAATGGGTTGGAGAGGAGCAGGAGCAGTTCGAGCAGATTTGTCATTAATTTGGCAAGGAATATATGAAGCTTAGCGGTATTTTAGATTTCCGGCCGCACCATGAGTGAGATGGACGTCTGTGATATAGACATGCCTCTTGTGCGCTATTAAAATTTGGGTGTTTCCTGTTGTGAGGCTCAGAGTGCCCTCAATGGGTTTAACTCACACAATGTTAAAACGGTAGTCACAGAATATTTGATTTGATTTGATGTTTATTCATTCATTTTAAAAGAATACAAAACAGTTTCATCAGATACAAGAATACAAGTAGGATAAAATGAAAGGAACAGAAATAAGATGAAATCTTATTATATCTGCCCCTTAATATGGTGTAACACACGTGATGATGATATCGGAACGGATCGGTATCGGCCGATACCCAGAGTTAAGTATCGGGATCGGATCTGAAGTAAGAAAATGTGGATCGGTGCATCCCTACTTCTAATGTCCATAAATTATGCAAGTCAATATCAAAATTAAGTTTCCTTGTGCTACAAATTAATACCTCCTATGTGTACATAGTTAAGTAAATGTTTGTGTTGTACATGCTTCAGGGGAGAGAGGTTGTCAACCCCTCCTGTTCGCTCTTTATATTTATCTGACTCCAAATAGCTATTAAAATCTATACATACATCCTTTTTTATTAAATGCTTCAGAACGAATAATTCAACTGGTTGACTAAATTAAATTATAAGTAAAAGTAACTTTAACCTGTTTGTGATATCTCCACAAAACTTCTCTATTCAAAACGTCAATTGCCGTACCTTTTTTCGCCCATTATGGGTCCCCCTAATACCCAGACTGTACAGGAAACGACTGTCATCGCGTCCCTCCTTCCAGGTCAAAGTTCCCAAGACGTGTACATTCACTGGAGCTATTCATAAAAGTATGTCTTCCAAATCGGTAATCAAATTTCTCTGCTTCTTTTATATAAGAAAATACCAGTATGAAGTGGTTCTACATCCTGGCGGCCTATACACAAATTTTACGGACGACGCCTCATGTACCACGTCGGCCCTCATGTCTCGTTAGCTTTGCTGTTAGCTGCTATGTTCATCTACAAAAACTAAATTTGGATCATTTAAAGTAGATATAATTTCTCTACACGACACGTCACTATGTATGCTTCATTAAGTGAAACCGATTTGAACTGTCTACCGTTACATCCATCCATCCATCCATCTTCTTCCGCTTATCCGGGGTCGGGTCGCGGGGGTAGCAGCCTAAGTAGGGAGGCCCAGACTTCCCTCTCCCCAGCCACTTGGAGCAGCTCCTCCGGGGGAATCCCAAGGCGTTCCCAGGCCAGCCGAGAAACATAGTCCCTCCAGCGTGTCCTGGGTCTTCCTCTGGGTCTCCTCCCGGTGGGACATGCCCGGAACACCTCACCAGGGAGGCGTCCAGGAGGCATCCTAACCAGATGCCCGAGCCACCTCAACTGGCTCCTCTCGATGTGGAGAAGCAGCGGCTCTACTCCGAGTCCCTCCCGGATGACTGAGCTTCTCACCCTATCTCTAAGGGAGAGTCCAGCCACCCTGCGGAGAAAACTCATTTCAGCCGCTTGTATCCGAGATCTTGTTCTTTCGGTCATAACCCAAAGCTCATGACCATAGATGAGGGTGGGAACGTAGATCGATCGGTAAATTGAGAGCTTTGCCTTTCGACTCAGCTCTCTCTTCACCACGACAGACCGGTAGAGAGCCCGTTACCGTGTCTACCGTTACAAAGCTTCTAAAATGTCCGCTGTCGGACAGCTTATGCTATGCTAACAGGAGGTCCCACTGCAATTTCCAAATTTCCCGTTGGTTTAAGTGTTGTTGACTAAAATGATTGAGATAGAATGTCACAAGCTTTCTCGATCAATCCCTTAAACCCTAAAGGAACATTTGGCGCTAATTAATTTGTTTCGAACTACATGCAATTTTTTTTTAAATATTTAGTTAAAACTAGTTACACCTCCTGGGGCCTTTCCTTTCAGAGATGAATTCATCCCTCCACCTATATTCTTAGGTGCGCGATAACACATTTAATCACACTGTAAAAATTATTTAGTCCTGTTTAAAAATGGAGAAGTCTAGTTTGTCTAGGAGAAGTCTAGTTACAGGTAGTCTACTGCTGGGAGTACAATAAATGGACTAAGTTTTCCCTCGCCCGGACGCGGGTCACCGGGCCCCACTCTGGAGCCAGGCCCGGAGGTAGGGCACGCTGGCGAGCGCCTGGTGGCCGGGCTTTTACCCATGGAGCCCGGCCGGGCACAGCCCGAAGAGGAGACGTGGGTCCCCCTTCCCATGGGCTCACCACCTGTGGGAGGGGCCAAAGGGGTCGGGTGCAATGTGAGATGGGTGGTGGCCGAGGGCGGGGACCCTGGCGGTCTGATCCTCGGCTACAGAAGCTGGCCATTGGGACATGGAATGTCACCTCTCTGGTGGGGAAGGAGCCTGAGCTAGTGTGTGAGGTTGAGAGTTTCCGACTAGAAATAGTCGGACTCACCTCAACGCATGGCTCTGGCTCTGGAACCAGTTTCCTTGAGAGGGGTTGGACACTCTTCCACTCTGGAGTTGCCCCTGGTGAGAGGCGCCGAGCAGGAGTGGGCATACTGGTTGCCCCCCATCTTGGTGCCTGTACGTTGGGGTTCACCCCGGTGAACGAGAGGGTAGCCTCCCTTCGCCTACGTGTGGGGGGACGGGCTCTGACTGTTGTTTGTGCCTATGCACCAAACGGCAGCTCAGACTACCCACCCTTTTTGGAGTCCTTGGAGGGGGTATTGGAGAGTGCGCCTCCTGGGGACTCCCTTGTTCTACTGGGGGACTTCAACGCTCACGTGGGCAATGACAGTGAGACCTGGAGGGGTGTGGTTGGGAGGAACGGCCCCCCTGATCTGAACCAGAGTGGTGTTCTGTTATTGGACTTCTGTGCTCGTCATGGATTGTCCATAACGAACACCATGTTTAAGCATAAGGGTGTCCATATGTGCTCTTGGCACCAGGACACCCTAGGTCGCAGTTCGATGATCGACTTTGTTGTCGTCTCATCTGATCTGCGGCCGCATGTCTTGGACACTCGGGTGAAGAGAGGGGCGGAGCTGTCAACTGACCACTACCTGGTGGTGAGTTGGCTCCGATGGTGGGGGAGGATGCCGGTCAGACCTGGCAGACCCAAACGTATTGTGAGGGTCTGCTGGGAACGTCTGGCAGAGTCTCCCGTAAGACGGAGCTTTAACTCCCACCTCCGGGAGAGCTTTGAACACGTTCCGAGGGAGGCGGGGGACATGGAGTCCGAGTGGGCCGTGTTCCGCGCCTCTATTGTCGAGGCAGCTTATCGGAGCTGTGGCCGCAAGGTTGTTGGTGCCTGTCGTGGTGGCAACCCTCGAACCCGGTGGTGGACACCGGCAGTGAGGGATGCTGTCAGGCTGAAGAAGGAGTCCTATTGGGCCTTTTTGGCTTGTGGGACCCCGGAAGCAGCTGATAGGTACCGGCAGTCCAAGCGGCATGCGGCTCGGGTGGTTGCTGAGGCAAAAACTCGGGCGTGGGAGGAGTTCGGAGAGGCCATGGAGAATGACTTCCGTACGGCTTCGAGGCGATTCTGGTCCACCATCCGGCGTCTCAGGGGGGGAAAGAGGTACGAGACCAACACCATTTATGGTGGAGGTGGCGTGCTGCTGACCTCAACTCGGGATGTTGTGAGTCGGTGGGCGGAATACTTCGAAGACCTCCTCAATCCTACTGGCACGTCTTCCACTGAGGAAGCGGAGCCTGGGGACTTTGGGTCGGGTTCTCCGATCTCTGGTGCTGAGGTCGCCGAGGTGGTTAAAAAGCTCCGCGGTGGCAAGGCTCCGGGGGTGGATGAGATTCGCCCGGAGTTCCTTAGGGCTCTGGATGTTGTAGGGTTGTGTTGGCTTACGCGACTCTGCAATATCGCGTGGACATCGGGGGCAGTTCCCTTGGATTGGCAGACTGGGGTGGTGGTTCCCCTATTCAAAAAGGGGGACCGTAGGGTGTGTTCCAACTATAGGGGGATCACACTCTTAAGCCTCCCTGGTAAGGTCTATTCAGGGGTTCTGGAGAGGAGGGTCCGTCGGATAGTCGAACCTCGGATTCAGGAGGAGCAGTGTGGTTTTCGTCCTGGTCGTGGAACACTGGACCAGCTCTACACCCTCAACAGGGTCCTGGAGGGTGCGTGGGAGTTTGCCCAACCAGTTTACATGTGCTTTGTGGACTTGGAGAAGGCATTCGACCGCGTCCCTCGGGGGGTTCTGTGGGGGGTACTCCGGGAGTATGGGGTACCAGGCCCTTTGATAAGGGCTGTTAGGTCCCTGTACGACCGGTGTCAGAGCTTGGTCCGCATTGCCGGCAGTAAGTCAGGCTCGTTTCCGGTGAGAGTTGGACTCCGCCAAGGTTGCCCTTTGTCACCGATTCTGTTCATAACTTTTATGGACAGAATTTCTAGGCGCAGCCAAGGTGTTGAGAGGATCCGTTTTGGTGACCTTAGAATCGCTTCTCTGTTTTTTGCAGATGATGTGGTCCTACTGGCTTCATCAGTTCGTGATTTACAACTTTCACTGGAGCGGTTTGCAGCCGAGTGTGATGCGGCCGGGATGAGGATCAGTTCCTCCAAATCCGAGGCCATGGTCTTGAGCCGGAAAAGGGTAGCATGCCCTCTCCGGGTCGGGGAGGAGGTCCTGCCCCAAGTGGAGGAGTTTAAGTATCTCGGGATCTTGTTCACGAATGAGGGAAAACTGGAGCGTGAGATCGATAGGCGGATAGGTGCAGCGTCCGCAGTGAAGCGGGCGCTGTACCGGTCTGTCGTGGTGAAGAGAGAGCTGAGTCAAAAGGCAAAGCTCTCAATTTACCGATCGATCTACGTTCCCACCCTCATCTATGGTCATGAGCTTTGGGTTATGACCGAAAGAACAAGATCTCGGATACAAGCGGCTGAAATGAGTTTTCTCCGCAGGGTGGCTGGACTCTCCCTTAGAGATAGGGTGAGAAGCTCAGTCATCCGGGAGGGACTCGGAGTAGAGCCGCTGCTTCTCCACATCGAGAGGAGCCAGTTGAGGTGGCTCGGGCATCTGGTTAGGATGCCTCCTGGACGCCTCCCTGGTGAGGTGTTCCGGGCATGTCCCACCGGGAGGAGACCCAGAGGAAGACCCAGGACGCGCTGGAGGGACTATGTTTCTCGGCTGGCCTGGGAACGCCTTGGGATTCCCCCGGAGGAGCTGCTCCAAGTGGCTGGGGAGAGGGAAGTCTGCTACCCCCGCGACCCGACCCCGGATAAGCGGAAGAAGATGGATGGATGGAAGTCTAGTTTGCTGCTGCCAGCCAACTGCATTGGAGACAGACATACATCAGACAATGGGTCATTCACACCTTGACTTCTGTTGAACTGTAAGAGGGGGGGGGGGTAGTTAAGCCCTACACCTCTGCCTTCTGGGCGGCCGTGGCGTAGTGGTAATGGCAGTCGTAGTGGTAATGGCAGTCGTCCCCCAATCGGAAGGTTGGCGGTTCGAATCCCGGTTCCCCACACCATGTGTCGTTGTGTCCTTGGGCAAGACACTTAACCCCAAGTTGCTCCCTGTAGGACTGGAAAGCACCTTGCATGGTAGTCTGCCACTACCGGTGTATGAATGTGTGTAGCATTCAATGTGTGTAGCGCTTTGAGATTTTCACTAATGAAAAGCGCGTTATAAATGGAATTCATTATTATTATTATTATTATTATTTTAGGAAGGCCCTAGCCTGGTTAAAACCAGACCCTTGTCCTTCACTTCGCTTTGGACTAGGGTCTGGGACTTCTCTCATATACAAGGATATCTCCTGTAGATTTTTGAATGGACTAATCAGAGAACAGAAGGCGGATTACCGGACCAATCAGAGAACAGAAGGCAGAGTTTTGAACGACGTCGACTGACGTCGTCAGTTAAAATGGCTGCCGCCACGAAGGAATTTTCATGAAAACGAGGTAAAAAACTATTATTTCTCTGCTGAGAAAAAATATATTTCTTAGCCGACGTTATATCAGAAGTGTTCCTGAGCTTAACAGTTCCTAAATTAATTCACGAAATGGTCACCCTGATTCATGTAAGTCAATGTAGTTCTGTTCCTAAAGATGAAAATTGATCATTGCAATACCGTAACTGTTTTGTCTCCATTGACCACACGCCAGCCTTAATGTCTCGACCACAGAGTTTCGGTGGCTGCAGAGACTACGTCGCATAAAGTCTATTCTTGGTGCAAAAAAACAAATTTGTCCTTTTTAACATGGGAAAACTTGCAATGAAGAACATCAACAGATACCTGAAACAGGCTTGGACCAAAATGGGTCTTACGAGTGAGATAAATTTCACCCTCGTCAGGACCGCCTTGGCCGATACTTTACGTACAGGTCTCTCGTACGTTCTTCTGTACATGCGCACGTTCTGGTCGTGACAGATCTTTGCACTCTTACTTTTCTAAGGCCAAGTCGTGTTGCCAGAGGACACAAGAAAAAAGGTCAGCATGTCGATGTGTCACGACCCGAAGACTGCTGACCGTTTTTACGCACGTAATCCGACTCTGGAGGAGGTCATGAAGGTACGACGACAAATGACCAAGATGCTTGCATCAGCTGAGGGATCTTTGTCCAAAAAGCGCGAGATGAAAGAAGAACCCTCAGAGGAGAAACCAGTGCCCCCCACCCACAAAGCCAAGAAGGCAAGGTTGCAACACTCTGACTCAGAGACGGACTCTGACAAAAATTTTGGTGGGGGGTTTGTATTTTGCAAGAAAAACAACATAATAAGCTCTGTTGTTACCCTTGACCTTTTGCCAGTGACGCACTACACAATTGTCTCTTGCACAGTGAGATAAGGTGGCTAACTGTGGAGCTCAACGTAGAGAACATTCCAGATTGCAGAACAGTTTTTGGTGAATTAAAAGAAGTTTTTGGTGAATAAAGTGGAGTAGACTTGCTACTTGTCAGATAACGGAAAACGTTGCATGTTGTATTGTTTCTGCTTCAGCATGGAGTAGCGGTTTATTTCTGCTTCAGCATGGAGTAGCGGTTTATTTCTGCTTCAGCATGGAGTAGCGGTTTAAGCAGAGAGGTAATGAAATACAACAGACACCGACAGGCCTCTGCCTTTCTCTGAAGAACTACTGAGCAGGAGGAGACAGCCAGGTGAGGAAAAACTGTTCTTATCTACCGATTCAGTATTCTTATCATACAGACTAACTGAGACTAACTGTTGTTGTTGTGCTATTTGCTAGCTGCTAGCTAATGACTTTGCTAGAAAAGCAAGATAACTAAAAAGCTTCCCTGTATCGTTAATGATAGCAGTCATTCTTCAGTATTGCTTATGCAATAGGGAGCACATTGCCCATCAAAACCTATCATCTCTCCATAATGGACATATGTCCAATCTTCTAATTTCCTTTGCTACATAAAGTATATTGCATTTATTCTAGTGTTAGGTAAATGTATCTTGAAGGAGAATAGCACTTAAATAAAAGTCCAACAAGGATATTCATATAGAATAAAAATTAACTCACCCTGAACTACCATAATAGATATAATACTGTATATGTAATTACCATAATAGATATAATACTGTATATGTAATTACCATAATAGATATAATACTGTATATGTAATTACCATAATAGATATAATACTGTATATGTAATAACCAATCAAGTTGCTCCTGTCCAATAAAAGCGTACAAATGAAAGGGAAAAAAACTCTATCCAGACTAAGTAAGTTTAGGGTCTGGTTCGCAGAGTATGGCGTTATTTGTTTCACAATTATTCGGTGAAAAAAAAAAACCTCAGTGAAGTAAAATAAAATTGTAATCAACACTTTTGGAATTGTAATGATTTCTTTTTTTAAACAAAAACCTTTGTTTAAAAAAACCTTTTTTTAAATTAAATAACTAATTTTTCTCTCATGAACTTAAAAAGTTATTTGCAAAACAAATATTTGCACACATCTTGCAAATGTAATAACACATGTATAACACATGTATCTTCAGCTGGTTCCAAGATAAACTTCAGCTGACATGTAGTGTTTCCTACACTAGCCTCAAACGAGCTTATACTTGATTCTTGCAGATTACACTAGCTTACTCTAGCTGCACAAAACCCTAGTAAGCACTAGAGCTGTTACAAGAGCACCCTTTGTTCTACATGTGCCGTTTAGACAGCACCAGAATTTAAAGAGCCTTATTAGCTCAACACACGGTGGCCAGGGTGGATGAAGAACACACACAACACTTACAACTACCTTAATCAAAACTTGGTTTTAACTTTAAAATGCTCTCAAGTTGCTCCAACAAGCCCTTGCTTTTGTCCACCAACCTCAATTGGCAATCTCAAAACTTCACACTTGCTTCCACAAGCTTCCACTTGCTCCCAGCAAGGTTCCACTTCTTTTCAGGTCTCAGGCCAGAGTATTTAAAAAGCTGAGACTCAACAGGTGTTTCGGCTGAGTTAATCAAGCCTGATTAGGCTGAGTTAAAAAAAGTGTTGGGCTGCTGGTCTTTCAGCAGACTGGCAGCCAACACAAACAACAATGATGTTTTTTTTTTAAACTCTCACCCCCTCAGGGCACATACCAAAGGGGTTTTACAGACACTGAAGCGTTGCAGATCAGAAGAAGAATGTGAGGAAATGTATAGGAAAGCCACAGAAAAGGCTGCATCTATGGGGCTCAACCCCCCTGAAGTAGTCAGTGGGCACAGAAGGAAGAGGAAAGTGCCAGCAAGGTTTACTGTGGTTGGTACAGGCACTTCTGATGACCATGTTTTCTGTACCTTGAAGGAGTCCTACCGTGCACAGGTATATTATATTTTTGTAGACTCCATTACACAAAAGCTTCAGAAACGGTTTAAGGGAGGAGATAATGCTACCTGGGAAATATTAAATGCCCTCCACGGCCTTACTGTCCCAGAAAACTGGACCAATGCAACAGTTCCTCCAAAAGCACTTCAAGCTCTAAAGATGCTCTGCCAGTTTTATGAAATTGATGACCAAGAAAAAATTTCAGACAGAGCTGAAGGTTTTTCACAATTCATATTTCAGTGTGTCATCAATGCTGTCCGTCAAAGAAAACAATGATGATCTGTTTTTTCCCAACATGATTGTACCATTGAAAACATATGCCACCTTACCAGTGTCTACAGTGACTGTTGAACGTTCCTTCTCAAAACTGAAGCTAGTGAAAACAAACTATGCAGCTTATGCAAGGAGGATAGATTGCCAACAAAAGAAGGTCTGACAATCGAGAAGGATGTGTCAATCATTCACAGTGATGTTATTGACATTTTTCGAGACATGACCAACAGAAAACTGTTGCTGTGAACAGAAGAGAACAAAAATGGCAAAAACGCTTAACAGTTGGAAGTTTGTTTTTAAACAGTTAAAGCTCCACCGACATGATTTTTGTACTTTTCATAAAATGGCTCAACATATATATTTATTATCATTGAACTATGTTCGTTTTTGCAAATAAAATGTTAAATTAATGGAAAAATCAATTCTAAATTGGTTTAAATTTTGCGCCGTGTTTCTCCCTAAACTTCCGGTATTTTCCGTCACGTGATCGTGACGTAAGCTCCAGACTCTGCTCCAACGCGCACATTGAAAAACAATGGAGGATGATACAAACGCATCCGTCGAATTTAGCAATTTAAAAGTTTAGATTTTAGCGATTTGTCTTCAGTGAAGCCAAAGTTATTTCGAGTGATCAACAAGAAACAGCAGGTTATAATTTTTTTCTGCTGCTGCTGTTTTTTGTAGACTTTTCACGTTCAGGAAGTGAGCAGGTGTCTGGAGTCAGCAGTTGCAAGTTGACGAGACTGAAGGCATCCTACAACATCTAAATCGTTTACACAGCACTGAAATGGTAATATATTAATTAATGTTTCTAATAATTATTCAACATTAATTTATAGTTTAAAAAATGAGTCCCTTTTAAAATATCTGTTAAATATTTTAGATGTTTATTCTAACATACGTTCTGAAAAACATCATTCATATTTCCAGTTGTAATTTGCATGTTTACATGCACTAAATGTTCACTAAATATATATATAAAAAAGTTTATATGTCAATCATTAAATTTAAAAATAAATTTATATCAAATACCGTAAAAAAACATAAATTTCCATAGCTGGATCATCGTCTATTTGTTTTCAGCTGTTTTAATAAAAATATCAGTTTGTGTTTTCAGGTTTCCAGGTCTCCAGTCCATCACAGAGACACCTGGACAGGTCTCCAGTCCATCACAGAGACACCTGGACAGGTCTCCAGTCCATCACAGAGACACCTGGACAGGTCTCCAGTCCATCACAGAGACACCTGGACAGGTCTCCAGTCCATCACAGAGACACCTGGACAGGTCTCCAGTCCATCACAGAGACACCTGGACAGGTCTCCAGTCCATCACAGAGACACCTGGACAGGTCTCCAGTCCATCACAGAGACACCTGGACAGGTCTCCAGTCCATCACAGAGACACCTGGACAGGTCTCCAGTCCATCACAGAGACACCTGGACAGGTCTCCAGTCCATCACAGAGACACCTGGACAGGTCTCCAGTCCATCACAGAGACACCTGGACAGGTCTCCAGTCCATCACAGAGACACCTGGACAGGTCTCCAGTCCATCACAGAGACACCTGGACAGGTCTCCAGTCCATCACAGAGACACCTGGACAGGTCTCCAGTCCATCACAGAGACACCTGGACAGGTCTCCAGTCCATCACAGAGACACCTGGACAGGTCTCCAGTCCATCACAGAGACACCTGGACAGGTCTCCAGTCCATCACAGAGACACCTGGACAGGTCTCCAGTCCATCACAGAGACACCTGGACAGGTCTCCAGTCCATCACAGAGACACCTGGACAGGTCTCCAGTCCATCACAGAGACACCTGGACAGGTCTCCAGTCCATCACAGAGACACCTGGACAGGTCTCCAGTCCATCACAGAGACACCTGGACAGGTCTCCAGTCCATCACAGAGACACCTGGACAGGTCTCCAGTCCATCACAGAGACACCTGGACAGGTCTCCAGTCCATCACAGAGACACCTGGACAGGTCTCCAGTCAAGACATCTCAGCTGCATTTTTTGGACCAAACAGGACGGATGAAATCAAACGGATTCATAAAGATGCATCTAAAATTGTTTTTGTTTTAAATAAATGTAAATTTACAACGAAATAAAAAAATCTTGATGGATAAAAATACACAAATAAAAACTAGTTAAAATATACAAGCATTAATTTTGGCACCATATGCAGATTCAATAAGATTTCATCAAAAACAAACCTTTAACAATTTTAATAAAAACTGAACAAGTCAAAAGGATGCTGGTTTACTTTTTTTCCTAAACATGTCACCATAAAACATTTTTTAGTTTGTAGCCTTAAAAAAGACAACACTCAAATGAAGCATCACAAAATGTTTATTCTCATAGTTTGAATTAGCTTGTTTTCACTTTAACAGCAGGGTCGTGTTCTCCCTCTTCGTTTCTGTTGCTTTAGTTCTCCATGGGCAAGAAGAGTTGAACAAAGAGACGTGTCAGCGGATTCGGATGACGTGTAGGGAGATTTGATCACATCATCCAACACCTTAAACAGAAAAGCGGGGCTTTGTTATATATGTACCAGTAATAAAGTATTTATATGATTTAAAAAAAATTGGGTGACAGGTCTCCAGTCCATCACAGGGACACCTGGACAGGTCTCCAGTCCATCACAGAGACACCCTGGACAGGTCTCCAATCCATCACAGAGACACCTGGACAGGTCTCCAGTCCATCACAGAGACACCTGGACAGGTCTCCAGTCCATCACAGAGACACCTGGACAGGTCTCCAGTCCATCACAGAGACACCTGGACAGGTCTCCAGTCCATCACAGAGACACCTGGACAGGTCTCCAGTCCATCACAGAGACACCTGGACAGGTCTCCAGTCCATCACAGAGACACCTGGACAGGTCTCCAGTCCATCACAGAGACACCTGGACAGGTCTCCAGTCCATCACAGAGACACCTGGACAGGTCTCCAGTCCATCACAGAGACACCTGGACAGGTCTCCAGTCCATCACAGAGACACCTGGACAGGTCTCCAGTCCATCACAGAGACACCTGGACAGGTCTCCAGTCCATCACAGAGACACCTGGACAGGTCTCCAGTCCATCACAGAGACACCTGGACAGGTCTCCAGTCCATCACAGAGACACCCTGGACAGGTCTCCAGTCAAGACATCTCAGCTGCATTTTTGGACCAAACAGGACGGATGAAATCAAACGGATTCATAAAGATGCATCTAAAATTGTTTTTGTTTTAAATAAATGTAAATTTACAACTAAATAAAAAAATCTTGATGGATAAAAATACGCAAATAAAAACTAGTTAAAAATTTCAGAACGTATGTTAGAATAAACATCTAAAATATTTAACAGATATTTTAAAAGGGACTCATTTTTTAAACTATAAATTAATGTTGAATAATTATTAGAAACATTAATTAATATATTACCATTTCAGTGCTGTGTAAACGATTTAGATGTTGTAGGATGCCTTCAGTCTCGTCAACTTGCAGCTGCTGACTCCAGACACCTGCTCACTTCCTGAACGTGAAAAGTCTACAAAAAACAGCAGCAGCAGGAAAAAAATTATAACCTGCTGTTTCTTGTTGATCACTCGTAATAACTTTGGCTTCACTGAAGACAAATCGCTAAAATCTAAACTTTTGAATTGCTAAATTCGACGGATGCGTTTGTATCTTCCTCCATTGTTTTTCAATGTATTCGTTGGAGCAGAGTCTGGAGCTTACGTCACGATCACGTGATGGAAAATACCGGAAGTTTAGGGAGAAACACGGCGTGAAATTTAAACCAATTTAGAATTGATTTTTCCATTAATTTAACATTTTTTTTGCAAAAACGAACATAGTTCAATGATAATATATATGTTGAGCCATTTTATGAAAAGTACAAAAATCATGTCTGTGGAGCTTTAAATCACAATGATAGAAAAGAAGATTTTGGATAATACTCTTAGATTATGTTTGGGGGAAAAAGAAAGGCAAGAGACTGAAATAAATGAGACATTGGCCTCCACTCAACACAAATAAGATGAGACAATGAGGAAAAAAGAGAAGAGAAACTGACAAGAAAAAAAGAGGAAAGATTGAAGAAAATGTATATAGGGACTTACAAAATACACTAAGACACAAATAGAGATACTGTATAGGTATAAATTTTGGTGGTCAGTTAGTCTCAGTAGGCTTTTCTCATGGTGACATGCATTAACAATTCAATTTTTGCTTTTTTTCTGCAGTTCCACGTTAGTTTGATGCAGCTCTGCTTTTCTGAATGGACCATCTTCATCTCCACTGCAAGTGTAGCAAACCAGGCAGCTCTTTTTTTTTTATAGATTATAGTACACTAAAAAGTTGCATTGTGCCCTTGTTTATATTTTTAATAGTGTAATTCTGTAAAGACAAAATATGTCTGTGCTACGTTTGCTCTTTTTAAGGATGAAACAGGACCTCAATCAGCAGTACTTTTAACAGTGGCTGTTGCACTGTTGAGAACAATGGAGGAATAAAGACAGTTATATAGGCACAACAGGTGTACATCATCATCTCATTATCTCTTCCTCATCTCCTTCTCTACCTTCAACCTTAGTCACCTCTGCCATCTAGTGGTGAACACAGCATTCCCCCTTCACTTGAAAATACTGTGTGTACCCAATTAAAATGACTGAACATCTACCTTAGTCAATTGTCTTTAGATGTCATAAGCATACTTTAGCTGTACACAATAGGTGGTTACCTAAGAACTAAACTATTTGTACTCATGTTTCTTGAAATTGTGAAGTCAGAGCGCAGAAGAAAAATATAAAAAGTATAAAAATAAATTAGTAGGGATTATAAGGAAACATAAGAAAGAATATTATAGTAAATTATTAGATAAAACTAATGGTGATATGAAAGCAACATGGCGAGTAATGAATGGTGTACTGAAGAATCATAAAGCAAAAACTGGTATTTCAAAATATTTTGTAAAAGACAACGATGAAGTTCATGATAAAAATGAAATTGTAAATGGATTTAATCAATATTTCGTGAATGTTGGATCAAGCCTTGTGTAAGAATTATGAGGAGGTCAATATTAATACTGACCTCTTTATCCTTAATTAATTTACTTATTCAGATTGAATAGTAATTTCACGGATTCTTTTCTTTTTCAGTTTACCCAATATTTCTGTGATCTTTATGATGGATAAATAAACAGAGCTATAGAGTGACAATGGACATTGACTTAGTTTGGTATGCCAGGCGACACTACCATTTATTTAAAATAAATCAACTAAAATCAACACCATTACACTTGATTGATATGATTTCACTTTCTTGTAATTTAAAACGTCAGCACACTTAAATTCAACACAACAGACTTCAATACTGGATGTTAAACATATTTTAGTCTGTGGGCTCTTTAACTTAAGATAGTTTCCAGCTTAGAATTGAGGGAAAAAGATAGGAGGAGAGATTTAAGAAAAATTGGGAGGTTAAGAGAGGAAGTTTATCTTGCATTTATGAAACCAGATGACACTCTTCCGTACGCGTCCAGCTAAGATATCATCACACCTCCAGCAAGCAAACAGCTGCTCCTTTACCTTAAGACGTCCGCCTTGGTTCTGGCAAAGAGCTGTGATCAGCTTTGGACTGACGAGTCGTCGGTCCCGCAAGTCCAAGCTGGACTCCAGACGTGTTTACCTTGTCGGTGTCGGTGATACTCGCTTTCGTCGGCAGAAGCCGTGGCAATCGTGGTTTTTTGGCTCAAGATAATTTATTCCAGGAAGGAATAACAAAGTTTGAGCTTACGCTCATTCGAAGTGGACTCATAACAGCAAGTTATCAGTCCCAGCTGGATGACGAAGGTCGTTAGCTCTTGACCAAGCGTACCCCAGCCCTTTGGGAAAGTTCACATCTCTCTTGAAGCTCCCAGCAAACTCTGAAGTGTTTAGCAAAACTTAGAACTTAAAAAGATCATGCGATGAGAGATGAGACTTGTGTCTTTTTCATTGGTCCGTGGACCAGTCGAGCAGTTCACTTGTGTAATCGCGACCCAAGGTTACAGCCAGCAGCAGAGGGAAATTGTTTAGGAAAAGACAGCAAGCTGGAGCCCTTTTCATGAAAAACAACAGATTAACTGTCTTCTGACTTTCTAAACAAAACCGTCCGGTCTCTCTGACCCGAGACTTCACTTTTAACACAGCAGTGAACACCGCTTAACTCTTACAGAATAACACAGCTTAAAAGCACACATCATGAAAATGATAAAAGTTATTCTTTTGGTCACATTAGAATGAAATCAAAGATAGAAATAGTCTCTTTTGGTGACTATGTTCTAAGATTACAACTAATGGAATGATTTTGTAGTAAATGTCTTGCTTTACTGAGAGGTCAGTAAAGGTCATCACTGGACAGTTCAAAAACCTTAGTTTGACCCTGGGTAGGTCCACTACATCTCCCCCCTTTTGGAAGCCATCGCCAGTCCTTGGGGATGGGGTCCAACACGAAAGGAAACCTTGAACTGTCTTTGATCTTGAAGCAATCCAGTAAGTGGAAAAGAAAAATCAAAAATTATAATCCCATAAAGTTTTTGGAAATTCCATACTGTTCGGAGGTAATCCCATTGCGAAAAGCTTTTAATCCTTTGGAAAACAAAGTCTGTTAACTCTTGGAAAACAAAGTCTGTGATCCCTTGGAAAGCAAAGTCTTATAATCCACAGCGGTAATTCCACAGCAGTAAATCCACAACGATTAGTTTTGTTGATTGATCAGCAACAATTGTTTTCATAATCAGCATGTAGAGGGGATCCCTCGATTGACGCAGAGGAGGCGACCCTTGGACGAAGGTTGAAGACCAAGCGTTGGAGCTGCAGGTCCCCACATCGAAGGTTGTTGGCTGGTTGGTTTCCAGTCAGTGCCACTCTGGTTCTATGTGTCATGCAATTATGTGGTTTTTTAGGTGGGCTTATGATTGGGATTTTACATTAAGCCTTACCTATATGCACCTGGTATGTAAGCTATCATGGTTTAGATCAGCTACAATTACCAATTAAGGGGTGGATCAATTCTGTAAAATTAGATATAGGGATTTGTACCTATAAAATTTTGGAGGGCTTCTGTAACGAAGGCCTCTAATTCCAAACTATTCCTCCATTCATTACTTAGTTTAGGTTAAACTAAAATAAAAATGAAATATAGTTTGATCTAAATGTCTGTTGTCTTTTAGACGAACGACGTAGGATTTGGTATTCCTAATAAATTTTGAAGTCTATGGCGAGACTCATCAAAATGAATAGATAATCTAGAATAGAAACGATCGAATCGGTTCAATTTAGAAATTGTGAGACCAGTGTAGTTTATGGTACCTTGAGTAGCTTTAAACTACATTGGCTCTTCGACGATTGAGATTTAACAAAACGAACTGTATGTTGGCATAGTTAAATCCATATCATTCATTAACCAATGTTAATACAAAACCTTTTTGGCTGGGAGTGTTCAGAACCAAACAATATCTCAACTAACGACAACAGTAATGACTAAACAACAAGGAAACAACGTTTCACTGCTTCGACACACTCTTGTCGTCAGATTCCAAAGTGCAACACACAAGAAAAACAGGTCTCAACTTTATGACCGAGGTCAAATTAAATCTCGTGGATTTAAACGGTTGTTAAGGTTAGTTTTTTGTTGTGGGTTTTAGGCTTAGCGTTTCTAAGTTCAAATTGGACAATGCGACTTATAGGGTGGAAATATGGTAGTTTAAACCTGATTAGTTTATTTACTAACTTGTGTTTGGACGACCTTATTATCCCATGAAGTCGGTGAGTTTGTGAGATCTTTGTCTTTTGTGGAGTCATTGAACGCCTTGTAAGGTTTGATCTGATTTCGATGTACCCATTTAGCAATTGGCTCTTTGCGGCCTTTGCTGATTTTGATTTCGTAGACGACTGAGGACACTTTGTCTGTTATCAGATGAGGTCCAGTCCACCTGGGCATTAGTTTGCGGGCGAGAGTTCCGGTCTCGGACCCTCCTTTCCCGGTTGCTGGGGCGAACGTATAGTACCAGACTCTGTCTCCCACTTGGAGTTCATTATGAGAGGCCTTCTGGTCGTAGTACGCCTTACGTCCTTCAGCAGATTTTTCCAGGTTTT
>JBBPBX010008786.1:0-25964 GCA_038048925.1 Garcialebias charrua
AGTCGTGGTTCTGCAGTCGAGGGTCACTTGGCATGTGGCCTCCATGGACAGTCCTAAGTTGAAAAACATAGGAGATGGTTGAAAGTATGCCTGTTTTGTGCTAATAGCTTGTCCTTTCATGATGTGACACATCACTGGCTTGTTCATAACCTGTGGTGGTACCGCAGTGTTATGGCTGTTAGCAATCTGACAGACCTCTGGAATGGTCTGTCCAGCTTTAAGGTTCTCTGTGGTCAGCACAGGAGAGTCCTTCGTGGCTGTATCCAGTGACCACAGTACATTGTTGTTGATGTCCACTCGGACACCTAATCTTACCAAAATGTCGGAGCCTATGTAGGTTGCATGTGGTAAGTTCGGGACCACGAGGAACGGGTGATCCAGTTCTCGTTGGTTCCAGATTAGTTTAAGGTCAATGATCCCTTTAGCGGTCATTACCTGTTTATCGTTGGGGTCTAACGAAAAGCGGAAAGCCTTTTTGTTCATATCTAGACCCAACTGTTTCTCAACCAAGGTTCCATAGAAAGCTTGGCTGATCGCTGATTTCTCCGTCCAAGGAGACAAAACAGCATCATCGGCGTGGGATCCTTGGATCTCAACACCTTTGACTACCCGTGGTAGGTAGTGTTCAGTGGGTGCTGACTGTTCCAGCTCGCAGAGGAGGCTCTCTTGTTGGGCCTTTTCTGCCTCACCTGTTGCTGAAGGTTCACTTACCGGGATTGTGCTCTCGTTGGAGGACCCCTTTGTGCCTTCCGCGGTACCTGCTGTTAGACAGTCAGTGTCACCTTGTGTAGGCATATCGATTGGCAGTGGTTGGCTCACTCTGGTCCACATTGTTTGATCGCCATAATCTATAATCGCGTCAAAGCGGTTTATAAAGTCTTGGCCAACCAAAAATGGGAATGAGTCAACGGTGGACACGTGTACCGGGTGGTATAGCGTCATTTCACCAATCTGCATATGAACCATGGCTATAGCTGTAAGGGTTGTACTCGTCTCTGAGAGTCCCTGTAGTACTACAGCACATTCTTTGAGGGGTATTTCCCTGTCAACCCCGTTAGCGGCTATCCTTAGCTCCTTCAACAGTGTGGGAGACATAATGGTTATGTCAGCCCCACCATCCAGGAGGGCCTCTTCTGTGAGGACCCCTTCTAAAGTGATTGACAGGTAAGCCTTCTTAGCGGGCCCCTTCCTGATAATGTTACACAGGAACCTACCAGGTTTTTTCCGACGTGTGTTACGTCTACCATTGTCTGTGTGAATTTCATTCACCTGTACTGGTAGTGCAGTCACACATGGGTCTGAGTGATCGGTCTGTGACGAGTCATTGTCTTTGGTGAGTGCGCTTTCCCCCCCTTTTTCTGATGAGGGGCTCTCGGACTCTGTAACAATGATGTCATGGTTACAGTCAACATCTTGTTGACTGTCTATACCCTGATTGTCAGCATCCTGACCATCAGTATCTTGGTGACTGTCAGCAATCGTGGCATTGCTGTTATTTGTGTGTTCTGAGTCACTATCAATGATAGCGCTACACATCACACCAGGTTTGTTTTCCTTGTTTGTTTTTTTCAAACTTTCTAACAACCGACGTATGTTCTCCATCTCTTCTGAAGACAGAGGTTTAGGGCCTTTTTTCTGGAACTTCTGTGGGTTTTTCCTCGCCCCAGACTGTTCAGTTTGAGGTGCAGGAGCTGGCGCATTGCTCGGGGGTCCTCTCTGGGACCACCCTCTTTCATATGAGTCTCCTTGGGACCCATATTTCTTTTTCTTTTGGAAAGCCTTCCTTTTTTGATGGGGCTCTTCCTCTTGATGCGGCCTGTACCACTTGGGGTCTCTGGACCCCTTTTGGTCTTTGTTCCAGCGGACACCTTCATTTTGCGGTCTGTCAGGTTGGAAATTTTGCTTATTCTCGGCTTCCTTAAAAGAGTGAGCTGGCGCTCTTGCTCCTTCAAGGTCTAGCGTTTGGTATTTGACCTTTTCACCAGGACACACTTCAAAGGGTGTTTTGTTTGGTGTGCGACCTGTAAAAACATCTATCGCGCACTCTCTTATGTCTTCGATGGACCTCCGTTTATAGTTTGCGCTGACATGTACTTTCTCTCTTATGTCAGGGCAGAGGTTTTGGCTGAAAATATACTTAAACCCTACCTCCTCCTCCATTTCAGGTTCGCATCTGTCCCCGAAATAGGCACGGAATATTCGGTCATAATATGACCTTGGGTGTTCATTCCTACCTTGCTTGATGTTAGCTGCTGTTATGATGCCATCGGGCCCCGTGCAAGGAGAAAACTCCCTTATCAGCGCAGCACAGAGAAGACTGTAGTCTTTCATCACTGCTTCTCGTTGACGCTTCATAAAAGCATGCACCGTCCTGTCCGATGTTAACCTTAACAGACAGATTCTATCATCATCTGTAGCTTCTGGGAAACGTTGAAGCTGGAAATCAAGGTCCTCGAGATAGATCTTGGTTTCGTGTGAGCCCATTGGGCCAGGGGCGAAGGTTTGAATGCTTTTCGCCATATTCCGTAGTTCAGCCATTGATAGAGGTATTTGTGGGTTATTATCAGATCCACCCACCGGTGCATCCGGTGGGATTGTCGGTTTTAGAGGCCCTAAGGGACGGCGCGGTGGTGTTGGAGGGAGTAGTGCATCTGGCATGGGCGGGGGCGGTGGAGGAGGGAGTAGGTCATCAGGTATGGGAGGAGGCAGCGGAGGCGGTGAGTTCTCAAGGTGTTTACTCATGAGACCCAAACATTTTCTCTCTTCTTCAAAGAGTTTGTTCATTGCTGATGCACGCTCTATTTTACAACTATTCAGTTGGACTTTTAACCCATCATTTTCACGTTGTAACATCATGTGCTGTTCTTGTGATTTTCTATAATCTTCTTGCAGCCTTGTGTACCGTAGTGATAATGATTCCAGGGTGTCCGTGCATTTTTCCAGCGCGTCTCGTGCCTCCCCACAATCCGCCTGAATCGACTTGTATTGATGGTAATACTTATCCTTCTCCACCACACATTTTTCCAAATCAACTTGTGATTGGTCAAAATCCCTTTTTAACACTTTGCATTCTTCGTAGAGACTACGCGTTTGTTCAGCGCTGCCAATACTCGACTGTGTTAAACTCTTTACCTCCTGCTGTAAAGCGGCAACCTCCATTTGTGCTGTTAAACATGATGTAGAGACAGCCCGGCGTACAGCAGTTTCAAAGTCTAGCTTGGCCTTTAACAGAAGGCTTAATTTAGCCAAACGTTTATCTCTGTCTGCTTTCTTTTCAGCCGTTGTGGTTCCAGCTGTTACAGTTTTTAATGCACTGTCCACATCTGCTTCCTCCATCAACTGTGTCTCTTCATGGTAGTTTGTGATGGGCCCTGTGAGTGAAAATAAGGCACATTCGATCCAATCTGCTTTGGTCGGGTCGTGGCCTTGAGGTGGCACAGGCTGCCCTGTATCAGTGGTGTCAGGGGTCTCACCCTCTGTGCCTGCCATCTTTTATCTGGATTTTCAGTGAAAATCAAAATAAAAGATGTTCTGTATTCGTTATTCTAAACTTTTCACTATTTGAAATAAACAGGAAAGTTTAAATGTGCACAGGACAACTGTGGAAGATGATGTGTCAGAGAAAGGAAGAGAAAGGAAAAACTTTTCAGTTATCTGGAGTGAAAACTGTACTTTTGTTTGTTATTTTAAATTCTTTGTATTTAAAATAAGCAAAAATGTTTGTCCGTACCTCTGTTATTCTAAATATTTTATTTAAAATAAACAGGAGCTATTGTTTGTGTACAGAACAAAATTAAAAGCTGGTAACTCACCATAAAATGCTGACTTTTTATGATGTTTTTTGTGAATGTGACTGTTCGTCACTGAAAGTGCACCAGGAAATGACGACACAAATAGGCGGGTCGACGCAGCGCGTCACCAGCTCTGCTGTGCTGAGCGAGGCGGAGCTCGCTACACAGATACGTGACGTCAACCAATCAATCACAGTGCTTGTAGTCCTTTTCCCAAGCAACCATGGTAAATGTAGTTTTCTAACCTTCGACCAATGAAGTACCGGAAATGACGACAAAGTGGGTTGGTCGCAACGGCGTGCGTTCCCACTACAGCGAATCAGCGTTCGCTACGAGTGATTGACAGCTCCCAGCTCTCGTTTCATCCAATCACAGCTCATAAACAAACGTGTACTTGGACACGTAGCTCTAACGTTAGCTCGCACAACAGACCACAACTTTATAGACTCTTAAAACAACTCAGACGCTACAAATTAACTTTCCAAAATTCTGAAACATGCGGCGAACACACCTAGACAGGCCAACTTAGTTACGCTCAGTAACACAGCACTGCAGCTGTTGAACAAACACGGACTCACTCGGAGCGCGTAAAGGTCGGTTCCGTCCACTTTAAGGGAGCAGAACTCGGGTTTCAGAACCACTATCCGACACCGTTCTAACAGTTATATGCTTCTTTGACCTGCTCTAAAATGTAAAATACCACAACAGCAATCTTGTAGATGTTAAATTAGCTTTCAGGCTTCTGACTCGGCGGTCAAACAAAGCTTTGTACAGGAGTCTGCGTGAACTGGACCGAACCAGGACCAGAACCACCACAGACCACGGCTGACAAAACTTCACCTGAATGCTTCCAACAGCGTCTAACAGAGTTGAAACAATAATAATCTCACAGCTTCAAATGATAAAAACATGCAGAATCTGCCTGCTTTGAACACTTCCAGCCAAAATCATTATCCTCAGAGTTTAAAACTTGGATCCACTTATGCAAACATGACGTTACAGTTCATGAGAAACCACAGAAATCAATAAACTTTCAGAACCACGTACGAAGGCCACCAGATGTAAGAATTATGAGGAGGTCAATATTAATACTGACCTCTTTATCCTTAATTAATCTACTTATTCAGATTGAATAGTAAATTCACGGATTCTGTTCTTTTTCAGTTTACCCAATATTTCTGTGATCTTTATGATGGATAAATACACAAAGCCATTAAGTGACAAAGACGTTAACTTAGTTTGATATGTCAAAGAGACACTATCATTTATTTAAAATAAATCAACTAAATTAACACCATTACACTTGATTGACATGATTTCACTTTCTTTCAAATTAATACGTCAGCACACTTGAATCATAACACAACAGACATAAATATTGGATGTTAACATATTTAGTCTGTGGGCTCTTCAGCTTAAAATAGTTTCCAGCTTAGATAGAGAGGGAAAGATTTAGGAGGAGAAATTTATGGAGGAAGAAAAGTTAAGAGTCAGGGAGTTATCTTGATGTGTTTTAACCAGAAACATGGCAGTTCTCCGGCCGATTAAAGCTACACGTTGGTACCCTTGGCAAAGCATTTGACGACTTGTTACCTCGTGAAGATGGTCAGTCTCCCTCGGTCCAGTTTGGTCAGTTCGTTTACCATTCTCAGCGTCTCCAGACGTGCGCCTTGACTCGAACCGAAAGTAACGGCAGCTCCTGGTGGTGTTTCCAAGATAAGACGTTCCTTAAAGGAATGTCAATAAAAGAGAGCTTTTCACGGCTTGAAATAGATTTATAACAGGCATGTTATAAATCTTTTAACTGAATGACGTGTCCTTAGCGTGTGACTAGACGATCATCAGTTCTTTGGAGAAGACCATAGTTTGAGGCTTACTCCAGCAGACTTCCAGAGAAAGTAAGATGTGAAGGTTTTAACTGAGACGTGACCCAGAAAATGTGTTCTTTCTGATTGGCCGAATGGCATCATAAGTTGATGTGAGGATGACATCAACATGTTGAAAGGGGGTCAAAAGATTAGTTTGTCAGAAAGATAAAGTGTTAGTTTCAGATGTCAGCATTTTATCATAAAACTGATTCCTTTGCTTTAACACTTTAACAAAATACTGTTGGTTTGATTAAAACAACGTCATTAAGCATCACATATGGGACCTATTAATGATAATAGCTTGATTATTAAATAGGACAAAAACAAAAGTCTTTGGGTGTCTAGATTGTCCTGAGCTCAAGCTAAAATGAATGAGATAAAGTGTTCCTTTTATCTTCACATGCAAGTTCGAGAGGAGAGGAGAAATCCTCCATGTACAACATTTTGAATTAAGCAGAGTATTTGATTTATCTGACATTAAAATGTACTGATGCTCTTACAAATAAAATTATTCATTTGATAACATTTGAATTAACAAAATTAAAAGAAGTCTCTGTGACCCGAGATTGCACCTTTGACACAGCAGTGAAACACAGTTTAACTCTCACAGAATAACACAGCTTAAAAGCACACATCATGAAAATGACAAAAGTTATTCTTTTGATCACATCAGCCTAAAATCAAAGATAGAAATAGTCTCTTATTGGTGACTATGTTATCAGATTATAGCTAAATGAATAATTTTGTAGTAAATGTCTTGCTTTACTGAGAGGTCAGTAAAGGTCATCACTGGACAGTTCAAAAACCTTAATTTGACCCTGGGTAGGTCCATTACATGCGTTGTTGATGTAAACACAGAGCCCCCCTCCCCTTGTCTTACCTCCCTCGAGGGTTCGGTCCGCTCTGTAGCATGTTAGCTGCTCCAGCTGAACAGCATGGTCCGGAACGTTGTTGTTGAGCCACGTTTCCGTGAATACAAACACACAGCAGTCTCTCACAGTCTTTTGTGTCGTTCGTAGCAGGCGTATATAATCCAATTTGTTGTCCAAGGAGCGCACGTTAGCCAGAACCATGGATGGAATAGCCGGCCTGTGTGGGCTAGCTGCTAGCCTAGCTCTGATACCTCCGCGTTTACCCCGCTTCTGTTTCCTGTCACGCCGCTTGTGGCGTTTCCATGGCGGGCGCGGTGAAGCGTCACGCCGCTTGTGGTACTTCCACGGCGGGCGCGATGAAGGGAAGGTCCGGGCTGGCTTCCAGAGCAGCTCGCAGTCACGAAGCTCATGTAACTCCTCCTCGAGCTCATGTAGCTTCTCCTGGAGTTCGCTGCTTATTCCCAAATGAGCGGTTTTTCCGACATCAAGCAGGAATTCACGGCTATACTTGCGTTCTTGAACACGTAGACAAGACAAAGACGTGCCGGCAAATTGCGGCGTGCAGGACAAAACAGACGAAAGCACCGTGTTGCTGGGAGAGAGAGAAGCCGCAACGTTTGCACGCGCCGCCATAAGCACTTCTTACTACGGAAAAGATTTCATCAGGTTACATGATTGGCATTTCAGAGAGTGAAATGTTTCAACAACTCACCAAAGGTGTCTTCCACACGCTAGGCTTTAAGGTGTTTTCAGCTCAATTGAATTGTTTGTTTATGTTTATTAAATTTGTTCATTTTTTTACAAAAGAAACAATACAAAGCAATCTCATAATGATAGTGTACAAAATGTAAAAAAATGAAAGGTGGCAGAAAGAAGAATAAATCTTATTATATCTGCCCCTTATCTCCAACAATCAGATTAAACAACAGTAGTCAAACCATGTAAACAATAATAATCTTCAACCAACTTTTTCCAACAATCAGGTTAAACAATAATATTCTTCAACCAACAGTACAAAATGACTAACTCTTTCTAATTTTCTAACTAACAGTACAAAATGACTAACACTTTCTAATTTTCTAACTAATACAATACACATTACGCTATTTCACACATATTTTTTTAACACATTTGTTTTGATCATTTTTTTAAATGTAAACATTGACTTGGCATTTTTAACTACATTCTCCAAGCCATTCCATAATCTAATTCCCTGAATTGAGGTAGAACGTCCCTTCAAACTGGTTCTGAATTGTGGTTTTACAAACAACTCTGTTCCCTTAAGATTATAACAACTTTGTCTTTTAACAAAGTGCATTTGGATATTTAAAGGTAATGCATTATTTTGAGCTCTATACATAACTGATAAAATATTATAGTCTACCAAATCATGGAACTTCAGTAATTTTAGTTGATAAAATAATGTACTTGATGGATGACGGTAATGCTTTCTAGTGATAATTCTTACAGCTCTTTTCTGTAATACAAAAATAGGCTTTGTGATTGTTTTACACGCATTCCCCCAAACATCAATACAATAGATTAAGTGTGGAACAATGATTGTGTTATACAACAAATACAGAGCTTTATCATTCAATAGGTCTCTGACTTTGTACAGTACTGCTATCGATTTAGCTATTTTTATTCTTACAGAATTTATGTGTTGTTTCCATGTCAGTTTGTCATCAATGATAACACCCAAAAACTTCACCTCATTCACTCTACAAATCTCAACATCCTCAATTTTGAGTGGAACATCAACAGTTTTCTTTCTATTACCGAATATCATGTAATTAGTTTTCTCTAGATTTAATGATAATTTATTTATTTTAAACCAAGTTTGTATCTTTACAAATTCTGTCTTTATCAATTCTAACATTTGTTCTATATCTTCACCTGAACAGAAAAAAGTGGTATCATCTGCGAAAAGTACACATTTAAGGAGTCCTGACACATTTACCAAGTCATTCACATATAAAATAAAAAGCTTTGGTCCAAGTACAGAGCCTTGGGGAACTCCACATGTGATATTACAGAGGTCAGATCTTACATCATTTATTTGTACAAATTGTTTCCTATTTTTTAAGTAGCTAGATACCCACTGTAATGCTGGTCCTCTAATACCATATTTGTTCAGTTTTTCAAGGAGAATGGTGTGATCAATAGTATCGAATGCTTTTTTTAAATCAACAAAGATACTGATACAGTGTTGTTTTTGATCGACAGCAGTAGTTATTTGTTCCATTAATTCCATGAGAGCCATTGATGTAGAGTTTTTTGATCTAAACCCATACTGACTGCTGCTTAGAATATTTTGTTTATCTATAAATTGGTCTAGTCTGTTTACAAATAGTTTTTCAAGAATTTTTGAAAACTGTGGTAACAAGGATATAGGTCTATAATTGTTGAATACACATTTATCACCATTTTTAAAAAGAGGAACGACCTTAGCTACTTTCATATTATCTGGAAAAATTCCTGTTGAAAATGATAAGTTACATATGTATGTGAACGGCTCAATAACATGACTCATTATGTCCTTTACAAACATCATATCCATGTCCACCCAGTCTTTCGATCTCTTGTCTGTAAGATGTTTTACTACATTCATTATTTCCTCTTTGTTAGTTCCATTTAGGAAAATACTATTTGCACAACCTGTAATTGAGTGGATCATATTTTTATCTACTTTTGGTATCTTAGCTGCAAGGCTTGATCCAACATTCACGAAATATTGATTAAATCCATTTACAATTTCATTTTCATCATGAACTTCATCGTTGTCTTTTACAAAATATTTTGAAATACCAGTTTTTGCTTTATGATTCTTCAGTACACCATTCATTACTCGCCATGTTGCTTTCATATCACCATTAGTTTTATCTAATAATTTACTATAATATTCTTTCTTATGTTTCCTTATAATCCCTACTAATTTATTTTTATACTTTTTATATTTTTCTTCTGCGCTCTGACTTCGCAATTTCAAGAAACATGAATACAAATAATTCTTTTTTTTACATGCATTTCTTAACCCTTTTGTCATCCATGGTTGATCATTCGTATTTCTCTTTGTGTAATTTGTTTGCACACAATTCTTTTCATACAGGGTTTCCAAGATATTCATAAACTCATCATATGCCCTGTTCGCATCATCAACATACACATCATTCCAGTCTTGTTTATCCAGATCCTCTTTCAATTTTTCCAAAACTTTTTTTGATGTGTTTATGATTTTTTTCTTCGTTGTGTCTGCTTTTGTGATATTTTGATCATTTTTAAATATTGTGAAAACTGGTAAATGATCACTTAAGTCGGTCGTTAAGATACCACCAATCACATCCCCATTTGTTATATTTGTGAAAATATTATCAATTATTGTAGCACTATGAGTTGTAATTCTTGTTGGCTTTGATATCAATGGATACATATTTAAACTGTACATTGAGTTTATAAATGTGCTTATGTTATTTGAATCTGTTTTATTTCCCATATCAATGTTAAAGTCTCCACACAAGAAAATATTTTTATTAAAACTTTTCTCCATTAGTTCCAAGATTTTATCAGTGAATATTTCTATATTTGCTCCTGGTGATCTATATACACAACTTATTATTATGTTTTTATCGTTTTTGTTTATAATTTCTATTGTTATCATTTCCATAATATTATCAACTATTATTGACATTTCATTATTTAATTTACATTTTATTTCATTATTGACAAATAGTGCGACACCACCACCTCTTTTATTATTTCTGTTCATATGATATAATTCATACCCCTCGATGTGAATATTACTAGTGTTATCATCATTAAGCCATGTCTCTGACAACGCTATTATCGTAAAAGTTCTATTTAATTGTTTTAAGTAATCTGTTATTTTGGATATGTTTGCATTTATACTTCTGCTATTAAAGTGAATAATGGAGAGAACTCCATTTGATATATTGATGTCATTAAACTGCTCTTCATTATAATATTCGCTATCATTTATTACAGGAAAAAAATTTGCATCAATCACATTTTCAACATTATATATTTTAGGTTCTGAGTCTTCGTATGTTGTCATGTTCTAATGTATTTGTTCATTTCACCGTATATTTTATCCATTTTGATTGTGAGTTGTTTCATTGATTTGTAATTTTTCATCTCTTGAATTCATCCAGATCCGTCAGCTCTTTTATCATTTTAGGCTGAGACCCTTCCTTTGCTTTGATAAAGACGTATCCATTTCTAGTCCATGTTGATGCTATTTTTTTTTCTTTGTTTTTTAACCACCTTGCTTCTTTTGCAATTTTTCCATTTTTTTTGGTAAGATGTTCATTTATGTAAACGTCTGATCCGTTCAGATTTCTTCTATTTTGCATAACATAGTTTTTAGTATTCCTGCTAATGAACTTAACGACCACTGACGGTTTGAATCTTGGTGAATTATTGGGCAGGGTGTGACAGAATGAAATGTCCTCATAGTTTATGTTAATGTTCTTTTCCTGTAAGAAATTAACTACAAGTTCATCCAGAGTCACTTGTTCTTCCTGAGATTCATACTCATTTGGATCATTGTTTTTAGGAGCTCTTTGATGTGTCCGACACTTACTAACATCAAGTCCTGAGATGACCACGTTGTCTTGCTTTGTAAATTGTTCTAAATCCTCTATTTTTTGTTCTAAATCAGCAATTATCTTGTCTTTGTTAGTTACCAGTTCTTTCAGTTCTCTTATTTCTTTAACCAGACTGGCCTGGGAAACCATCTTTGCTGTTAAACTTTCTATTTGTCCACTCATAAAGTTGAGTGATTCTCTAAAGTCTTGCATATCTGAGTTGTTTCTCTCCGAGTCTGGTGACTTTTGTCCTCTATTTTTCATATTTACAGAGACTGGTGACTTTGGTCCTTTACCTCTTGTCATACTTACAGAGTTTGTGATCTAGTGGTAGCAGGACTTTAGTTTATTCACTGAACCACGTGGCCATTCCACGAGGCTCACAGGCCTAAAGATGATTGGTGTGGCCCAGCAGTGCAGCACCCAGATCAGCAGTTATTAGTTCAGAACTCACGGTTTCAGCAGCCTGCAGCAATCAGATCCACCATCCGAAGAGGTCCACTCACTAGATCAGACGCAGTCCAGCCAGCACCGCACTCAGCTCCAGTGGCTCAAGGCCCAGCTCCGACCCCCACCAGAACCGATGCAGCCCAGTTAGCACAGCACGTAGCTCCAGGTCCAGCTCCGAAGCCCGCTCAGCCCCAAGCGGCGGTCCCCCGGCTCTCCCACGGCGATCCGTCCAGCTCGAAACTCCAGGCCGCGGTCCTCCGGTTCTCCCACGACTCTCAGGCGGCGTTCACGTTCGGCCCACTCGCGGTGCCTGGCCCCGGCTCTCTCACGGCTCCCAGCCCAGCTCGAACTCCAGGCCGCGGTCCTCCGGTTCTCCCACGACTCTCAGGCGGCGTTCACGTTCGGCCCACTCGCGGTGCCTGGCCCCGGCTCTCTCACGGCTCCCAGCCCAGCTCGAACTCCAGGCCGCGGTCCTCCGGCTCTCCTACGGCGCTCCAGGCGGCGTACACGGCGCTCGGCTCACTCGTGGTGCCCGGCCCAGCTTAAAGTTCCAGGCGGCGTACACGACGCTTGGCCCACCACCGCGCTACCACTGTAGCGTGTTTTGTTGTGTTCTTTCACTGCAACAAAGCACCCCAGCGTGCCGGCCCGCTTTTCTTCGTAATAACCAGCGTATTCTCCGGTTTATTTGTTTACGAAGCCTGCAACTACAGCACCCGGTTACGGTGAGTTAGCTCGGTTAGCTTTGATTAGCCCGGTTTGTAGCTACGCTAGGCTAACTCTCGGCAAAAACTCACGGACACGTTGGCTTGTAGATTCATAATTCTGGATCGCAAGTTCCAGTCCAATTTCCGCAGCTTTTTCAACGCTCCTCTCTGTACATCTCTGCACATCCAGTGCAAAAAAGCTCTCCAAATACTCCTTTTGGAGGTAATACTGGCAGGAGCCCGACTTTTCATTCTTCAAGAATTGAGTTGTAATCCAATGAATAATTTGTATAATCTCCAAAAATGTTGGTTTACTCCACATTAAGTGTTCTACTTCTATCAGGAAACTTGTTTTATGATCCTCCAGGAAACTTGTTTTTTGATCCTCCAGGAAAACTTGTTTTATAATCCCATCAAAGAAATCTTGTTATTTTTCTACAGAAAAACCTCCAGGTGATTCTGTTGCATTCCAGTCAGAAAAGTCTGCACTTCCAGCAGACTGAATAAGTCTTCATTGTAATTCCACATAAAAACCTCCAGGTAATTCTGTTGTGTTAAAAATCCCAGTTTTAGTCCATCAAAACTGTTGCATTCCATAAAAAATCTGGTAATCCCTTTAGGCAAATCAATTATTCCACAAAAGTGTTATATCCATTCAAAAACGTCATAATCCATTCATTTGTTCTGCGATGCTGATGAACAAGGCTTTCGAAGCAGGCCTGAGGCTAAAATTAGAACACCGTGTTCTCCTAGCCTTCTATCCAAGGCTAGTCAGCTTCCAGCTGGCAGGTCCCCGCTCCAGGGTTGGTCTCGGATGACCCAAAACAGTAACTTAATTAATAGTTGAATTCAATCAAAGAGAATTCGTTTGGGTAACACTTTATAATAACTACACCTTATTTAGCCTTATTTAAGCATTAATAAACATTTAATTAACATTGAAAACATCATTAATTAAGGATGATTCACACTTAATACACTATTAATTAACACACTTATTAACGCTTTATACATAAAGAATAATGAGTTCCAAAACCTACGTACTCAATGTTTATTCATGCTTAATAACTCATGAATTAACTATGCTATCTATATTTGTGAATGCTCAAATTAATGTGCTTTCACCACATGTATTAAATGCGTACTAATTGTTAAATAATGTTTGAATTCACTATCTATTAATCCTGCAATGCATCATTAATTAAGGCAGTTGCTAGTAGTTACTTAAGTGTATTTGTGAACCCTTCTAAAGTGAAGACTATTCATTCTTTATTAAGGTTTTGTTAATGTTGAATAAATCCTAAATAGCCACAAGTTATTTTTCACTTGTGGAAATCTAAAATGTTTACCCAACCTGGGTCATGATGAAACACTCAACCTGTAGCAGGTCACTAAGTGGCAAAAATTGTGTCAAAGAAAAGTAGTGCAAAACATTTTGGTCACAAATCAAATGATAGGATTTTACAACGTTTCACTGACGTTTTTGAAAAGTAGTGCAAAACATTTTGGTCACAAATCAAATGATAGGATTTTACAACGTTTCACTGACGTTTTTGAAAAGTAGTGCAAAACATTTTGGTCACAAATCAAATGATAGGATTTTACAACGTTTCACTGACGTTTTTCTTTTTCTGTTCGTGTTGAAGCGGCTGCTTCAACAACCCGCCCGGACAGAAAAAGCTGTGACACAAAACGTGCGTGGTGACGTCGTTGTTACGCAGCGAAACACTCAACCTGTAGCAGGTCACTAAAGTGGCAAAAATGGTGTCAAAGAAAAGTAGTGCAAAACATTTTGGTCACAAATCAAATGATAGGATTTTACAACGTTTCACTGACGTTTTTCTTTTTCTGTTCGTGTTGAAACGGCTGCTTCAACAACCCGCCCGGACAGAAAAAGCTGTGACACAAAACGTGCGTGGTGACGTCGTTGTTACGCAGCGCTCACTCCAACAGCAGGCGTTAGCGATAGCAGGCTAAAAGCTAAGCTAGTCTCCAAAGCGCGTTGTTTTCGCTTCAAAACGAGTCAAACGAGTGCTCATGACCGTCAGAATGTGACTGAACAAAGTTTCACAAGCGAAGAGAAAGCAGACGACATCACGATGTGGACGTAGTTCGGCTTTGTTAAACTGCAGGCTTCTTCTGCAACGAGTCCTACTCGGTTTCTTTATTTTGCAAAACGTGACGGAGTCGTTCTAACTAGCGGTGGGGACATCTTCTAACTGACAGATGTATGTTTTATTGACTTTTAGAAAATTCATTCATTCATTCAACCTTTATTTAGTCAGGTAAATCTTTTGAACCTCATGGGCTCATTTACGAAAGCGACCTGCTAAAACTAAAGAACAATGAACAGCAGTGATAGAATTTCATTAAACAATAAACAAACAAACAATAAACAATAGAAAACAAAAAGAGAGAAAAAAACAAAAGATTTTTTTTTCTTTTTTTAACAAAGTATCAAAAAACTAGCAAAACATTATAAGGTAGACGTATAAAATCAAAGACAGGAACAAATCTGCATTGGTTTTTGCCAGGATTCCAACAGATTCTGAAAACCATTTAGAGAAGTCAAGGTCGAGAGCTTCAGATCTTTTTGTAAGATATTCCATGAAGCAGGAGCAGAGTAGGAGAAGGCCCTTTTTCCAAGTTCAGTCCTCACTGACGGAACACTGCAGGTAATCATGTCCTGAGAGCGCACACTGTAGCTGCACTCACGCAAAGACATGTAGGAGGAGATGTATGAGGGCAGCAGACCAAGAAGTGATTTAAAGATGAAAATGTACCAGTGGAAGAGTCTGCGTGAGGTTAATGATGTCCAATTAACCAGTGAATACAGGGTGCAGTGGTGGGTACGATAATCACAACCAGTTATGAATCTTAGTGCACCATGATAGACCACATCCAACATCCGCAGGGTGCTTGTAGGAGCATTCATGTAGAGAATGTCACCGTAATCAATGGAGGGAAGGAAAGTCACAGATACAAGGCGTTTCCTAACATTCAGTGTTAGACATGATCTGTTTCTGAAAAAGAAACCCAGTTTAACTTTCAATTTCTTCACTAGGTTTTCCACGTGGAGTTTAAAAGAGAGATGTGAATCGATCAGGATACCCAGATATTTATAGGAATCAACAAACTCAATAGGGACACCATAGACTGCTGTGGTCTACAAACACTGCTCACATTTAGTGGAGTTCATGACTATTAAATGCAGACCGTTCTTTTTACCGAGGGAGTTTACAGCTGTTATGATTGTTGCTGTATATATCCCCCCAAGCTCCAACAGCAAAGATAGAGGTGAGGCACTAAATGAACTATATCTGCACATCAGTGAGCAACAAACAGCCCACCCTGATGCTTTTCTCATCACGGCTGGTGATTTCAACCATGCAGATTTAAAGAGTGTTCTTCCAAAAACATACAGAAACATAAACTTTGCAACAAGAGGAAACAACACCCTGGACCAGGTTTACACCACCATGAAAAATTCCTACAGAGCCATCCCCCTCCCCCACATTGGTGCTTCTGACCATATCTGTGTTATGCTAAAGCCAGCATACAGGCCACTGGTGAAAGTCACAAAACCAGTCCGCAAGCAGATACGAGTGTGGCCAGAGGGGTCTTCAGAGGCACTCCAGGACTGTTTTGACACCACAGATTGGAGTATGTTCAAAGAAGCTGCTACCACAAACAACACCACATGTCTCCAGGAGTACTCAGACACTGTATGTTCATACATCACCAAGTGCATTGATGATGTAACCAACCTTAAAACCATCACTGTTCGGGCTAACCAGAAGCCATGGCTGACAGCTGAGGTTTACAGACTCCTGAGAGCCAGGAATGCTGCCTTCAAAGCGGGAGATCAGGTGGGCCTGAGGGCAGCCAGAAACAACCTGGACCGGGGCATCAGAAAGGCAAAGAAGCAGTATTCTGGGAAAATAGCTCACCGTTTCAAGGACAGCAGGGATACACGCAGTCTGTGGCAGGGAATACAGACCATCACAAACTACAAACCACCCCCCCAGACCTGTGACAGCTCAGCCTCTGCGCTGAATGAACTGAATGAGTTCTTTGCTCGGTTCGAGGCAAGTAACAGCACACCAGCACATAAACTCCCCCCCTCTCCTGATGGCCAGGTGCTGACGCTGTCCTCAGACAGCGTAAGGCGATCATTCATCAAGATTAACGCCCGGAAGGCCTCTGGTCCTGACAACATACCTGGTCGTGTGCTGAAGGACTGTGCAGGGGAACTCGCAGCGGTCTTCACGGACATCTTTAACATCTCACTGAGCCAGGCCATCGTCCCCACCTGTTTCAAAGCCACCACCATCATCCCTGTCCCAAAGAAGGCAACGCCCGCATGCCTCAATGACTATCGCCCAGTAGCACTCACCCCCATCCTGATGAAGTGCTTTGAACGGCTAGTCATGAAAAGCATCACATCTGTCCTCCCTGACTCCCTGGATCCCTTCCAATTTGCATACCGACCTAATCGCTCAACCGACGATGCCATCTCCTCTGCCCTCCACACAGCTCTCACACATCTGGACACGAAGGACTCCTATGTTAGAATGCTGTTCATCGACTTCAGCTCGGCATTCAACACCATCATCCCCCAACAGCTCATCCTTAAACTGGACAGTCTGGGGCTGAACACCTCAATGTGTAACTGGCTGCTAGACTTCCTGACCGGGAGACCACAGACAGTACGGATCGGGAGTAACACATCTAGCACCATCACATTGAACACAGGGGCCCCACAAGGATGTGTGCTGAGCCCCCTTCTATTCACCCTGCTAACACACGACTGCACACCATCGTACAGCTCCAACCACTTCATCAAGTTTGCGGACGACACAACAGTGGTAGGTCTCATCAGCAACAACGATGAGACGGACTACAGGAACGAGGTGAGCCGCCTGGCCTTGTGGTGCGGACACAACAATCTCACTCTCAACGTGGAGAAGACAAAGGAGATTGTTGTGGACTTCAGGAAGAGGGATGCCCAACATGCCCCTCTGACCATCAACAGCACCGCAGTGGAGAGAGTAGACAGCACCAAGTTCCTGGGAGTGCACGTCTCAAAGGACCTGTCCTGGAGCAGGAACACTGCAGCACTGGCAAAGAAGGCTCACCAGCGTCTCTACTTTCTCCGCAAGCTGAAAAGGGCTGGAGCTTCAACCCCCATCATGAGCACCTTCTACAGAGGTGCCATAGAAAGTGTCCTGACCAGCTGCATCACTGTGTGGTTTGGTGCATGTACTGCATCCTGCCGCAAGAGCCTCCAGCGCATTGTGAGAGCAGCTGAGAAGATCGTGGGCACCTCCTTGCCCTCACTGCAGGACTTACACAGCAAACGCCTCACTCGGAAAGCCCACCGCATGGCAGGTGATCCCACACACCCACTACACAGCTGCTTCAGACTGCTGCCATCAGGAAGGAGACTGAGGAGTCTCCAGGCTCGAACCAGCAGACTGAGAGACAGCTCTGTTCATCAGGCAGTCAGAATGCTAAACACTCTGCCTGCTCTGCCTCCCCTCCCATTTGAACTGCCTTAACACTAAAACTTTCTCACATATTATCACTCAACACAAAGTTTTTAACACTAGACTCTGTGTCATCAAACGGGTTTTCACTAAACTCTCGGTCATGTGCTCATACAGTTTGCACTACTTCTCATACTTGCACTAATGTCTGTATTACATCACTGCCTATAATCATAATACTGTTTACATTCTCTGTTTACATTTATTAATACTGTTTACTTTTATTACTACTGCTTACATGTAATTACTACTGTTTACATTTATTTACACTACTTTAATATCTACACCACTGCTGGTACATATACAGTGTGCTCTGAACGGTCTTATTTAGGGATGCCCAATGTGCCTTACTGCATATGCCACTTTTTGCCTCTACAACAACATCAACTACTACCTCATACATATACTGTGTACATTGACTCATTCGCTGCTTTGCCACTTTGCAAATGTCAATGCTAGAAACCTTTAGTTTATTTTAGTTATACTTTTTATACTCTTTTTTTATACCACTATGCAAAAAAAAAAAACAAAAAAAAAAAACACACAGGACAGTGTTAGTTTTACTATTTTTATGCTTATGTCTATTATTATATGTTTCAGTGTTTCAATGTTTAGATGTTTACTGTTGCACCGAGGGACTGAGAGAAACGCAATTTCGGTCCTGTGTATGTCCTGCACTGTACATATTGCAGATCTGACAATAAAGTTGACTTTGACTTTGACTTTGACTTTGACATTTGAAGATAAAATCAGAGGAGGATCTGCTGGAACCGCCTTCCTATTTGAAAAAAACATCCCTTTTGTTTTATCAGCATTTAGGACAAGTTTGAGACAGAACAAATCCAGTGCTTTAAGTGGGCCGGAACTCACCGGTACCCAGTTCCGCCACTTCTAAAATTTAACCCTGACAGTACCGGGACTTTTTTTAAGCGTAAGGTGCGTTCCGGAACTTATTTTCGTCTTCTCCACTTGAAAGACCCGTGGCAGATTAGAATGCATCATTTCCCCCGACTGGATTTCAAGAAAGAGTAATGCATCTTCACAACAATAAAACATCTTTGGTGGAGCGCGTCATTTTGGCCAATCACAACCTCAGGATAGACAGGGGGAGGAGACGACAGCGAACTCTGTAAAAAAACAAAAACAAACTTTGCAGCGCGACAGAGCGCGAGGGAAGCGGAAGTAACTCCTCCAACGTGTGGGTAAAGTTAATATTTTTATACATGCAGTGGAGTGTAACCATTGTTTAGTATGGCATGTTGTGTTACAAATAAAACTAAATAAAAATTAACAAAATAACAGTCAATTGCACCCCTAAAGCCACTGAGATAAAGTATCACATTAATTTAATTACCACAGGAGTGAATTTAAAAACAGGATGATGTCTATATGAACTAGTTGAATGAGGTGTCTCTAAAATATCCTGATTCATGATCAATAATAATTTAAACAATTTTTTAATCTGTCCACAGGACCTGACTTTATTTTGTTAGATGTCTCTAAAATAGTTAGTGAATCATGTTTACATGTAGGTAAACATAGATGTTTAACAACTTGTTAAAATACACAAGAATGCAGGAAATGGCATCTACTTTATTCAAAATTTCTGGCAAAACATCTTCACCAGCATATTTAAGAAACTAGTTTTTACTGTTAGTAAGTTTTATTTATATAGCACATTTCACAGACATGAGAGTCACATAGTGCTTTACAAAAGGAAAAATAAAATCACAGAAGTACTATACAAAAAGGTAAAACATAACAAACTCTAAAATCAATGTACAAAATTAACCAAAAGCCTGTCTGAAGAGATAAGTCTTAAGTTTTTAAATGCATCTGTTGACTCGGAGCAGCGCATTGTTAGCAAAATGTTCTGCTGTATTTGACTTGCTGCTGTTGTTGGTTGTTAATTTTTTGGTTGACACAATCTTTCCTATTTATGTCCTCATTAAATTAGGTTAGTAAATGACTTTTACCTGAAGCATGTTAAAAAATTACAAAATCTTTCGGGGGGGGGGGTTGGCGCAACGTTTGTCACCTTTTTCATCCCTTCTGAGTTTGCAGGTATGCATATTATTATGACTTTAGGGAGGGTACCGGCACTTATTTTTTTCCACTTAAAGCACTGAACAAATCTGACTGGATGATGTCAAAAGCGGATTGTAGTAACTGGAAAGCCTTAGCTACTGTTTTAGCTCGGCAATAAACAACTGTATCATCAGCATAGAAATGTAAGGATGCATCAGGGATGCAGTGACCTACATTAGCTATGTAGATTGTAAAGAGAGTTGGTCCTAAAACTGAGCCTTGTGGTACACCATTTTTAACTGTTAAATAGCTGGAAGAAGCACCGTTATGTTGAACACATTGCCTCCGATTGGAAAGATAGTTAGAAAACCAACCGATGGTGTGATCAGAGAAACCGATTTCTGAGAGCTTATGACACAGGATGTTATGATCCACAGTGTCAAAAGCTTTAGACAGGTCTAAGAAAAGTGCAGCACAATAGTCCTTAGCATCCAATGCTTCAACAACATCATTCAGAACCTTCAGAGAAGCAGTTGTTGTGCTGTGTTTTTTCCTGAAACCAGATTGATGTCAATATAAACCTGTTTTTGGTATTCAACGTCTCCTGCTTTGATTTTTGTCTGATTTCCACAAGTGAAAAATAACTTGTGGCTATTTAGGATTTATTCAACATTAACAAAACCTTAATAAAGAATGAATAGTCTTCACTTTACTTGGACCAAAGCTTTTTATTTTATATGTGAATGACTTGGTAAATGTGTCAGGACTCCTTAAATGTGTACTTTTCGCTGATGATACCACTTTTTTCTGTTCAGGTGAAGATATAGAACAAATGTTAGAATTGATAAAGACAGAATTTGTCAAGATACAAACTTGGTTTAAAATAAATAAATTATCATTAAATCTAGAGAAAACTAATTACATGATATTCGGTAATAGAAAGAAAACTGTCGATGTTCCACTCAAAATTGAGGATGTTGAGATTTGTAGAGTGAATGAGGTGAAGTTTTTGGGTGTTATCATTGATGACAAACTGACATGGAAACAACACATAAATTCTGTAAGAATAAAAATAGCTAAATCGATAGCAGTACTGTACAAAGTCAGAGACCTATTGAATGATAAAGCTCTGTATTTGTTGTATAACACAATCATTGTTCCACACTTAATCTATTGTATTGATGTTTGGGGGAATGCGTGTAAAACAATCACAAAGCCTATTTTTGTATTACAGAAAAGAGCTGTAAGAATTATCACTAGAAAGCATTACCGTCATCCATCAAGTACATTATTTTATCAACTAAAATTACTGAAGTTCCATGATTTGGTAGACTATAATATTTTATCAGTTATGTATAGAGCTCAAAATAATGCATTACCTTTAAATATCCAAATGCACTTTGTTAAAAGACAAAGTTGTTATAATCTTAAGGGAACAGAGTTGTTTGTAAAACCACAATTCAGAACCAGTTTGAAGGGACGTTCTACCTCAATTCAGGGAATTAGATTATGGAATGGCTTGGAGAATGTAGTTAAAAATGCCAAGTCAATGTTTACATTTAAAAAAATGATCAAAACAAATATGTTAAAAAAATATATGTGAAATAACGTAATGTGTATTGTATTAGTTAGAAAATTAGAAAGTGTTAGTCATTTTGTACTGTATTAGTATTAGTTAGAAAACTAAAAAGAATTAGTCATTTTGAACTGTTGGTTGAAGAATATTATTGTTTAACCTGATTGTTGGAAAAAGTTGGTTGAAGATTATTATTGTTTACATGGTTTGACTACTGTTGTTTAATCTGATTGCTGGAGATAAGGGGCAGATATAATAAGATTTATTCTTCTTTCTGCCACCTTTCATTTTTTTACATTTTGTACACTATCATTATGAGATTGCCTTGTATTGTTTCTTTTGTAAAAAAATGAACAAATTTAATAAACATAAACATAAACATAAACTTTAGAATGGTTCACAAATACACTTAAGTAACTACTAGCAACTGCCTTAATTAATGATGCATTGCAGGATTAATAGATAGTGAATTCATTTTGTCTGATTTCCCCAAGTGAAAAATAACTTGTGGCTATTTAGGATTTATTAAACATTAACAAAACCTTAATAAAGCATGAATAGTCTTCACTTTAGAAGGGTTCACAAATACACTTAGTAACTACTAGCAACTGCCTTAATAGCATAGTTAATTCATGAGTTATTAAGCATGAATAAACATTGAGTACGTAGGTTTTGGAACTCATTATTCTTTATGCATAAAGCGTTAATAAGTGTGTTAATTAATAGTGTATTAAGTGTGAATCATCCTTAATTAATGATGTTTTCAATGTTAATTAAATGTTTATTAATGCTTAAATAAGGCTAAATAAGGTGTAGTTATTATAAAGTGTTACCAATAAGTTTTATTGTGTGCAATTGGCACAAATCATTTATTATTTAAAAAAACTAAAATTAATTATAAAAATGTTTGTATGACTATAATGCTCCTAATAACTTACTGTGTATTTAAATTTAATTTTAAAATTATTTTCAATATTTTGATTAAATGTATGTTTCAGCCTTGTTTTTGACTATTGTTGTAAATGAATGTATTGAATATTATAAAGCTGATAAGGAATTGTTTCAAAATTTGTACTGAGTTTCGAGAATGTGGACATATTTTAAACAAAAAGACTTCCAAAATGCTTATTTGTGTTCTCTGTTTCTTTTTGTTAAATGTTTTCCTGTTCATCAAAATAAAATAACTGAATAGTAGTATAAGTGTATCAAACATACATTTAAAATGTTCATTGGTAACCATTGTGATAATAGTTTCATAACAAATTTTCATTTTTGTTTTTAAATAAAATCAAATACAGTAATTTAAAACATGTTTATTTTTTCTTAAAATATCATAAACCTGTAGTATTTTTGCTCTGGTTTATTGTTCCAATAAAATCTGAAACCTACAGGAAAGTGGTTGTTTTTGAAGTTATTGCAATATTTATTGTTTCTTTGTTTGATTTTTTTTTACATGGACCACTTCATACTTTTATAGAGAATTAACAATACTACTAATACTTAAAAAATATTTTATAATTTTATAAAGACTTCATAAAGCATCACTAAGCATTTTAAAACAGTTATAATACACTGTTTGTACCTGAAGCAGGCTCAAAAGCTAATTGCTGCACTTTTATTATATAATGGTGATTTAGTGATTTAAGCAGTTACAAACAATTTTAGTATTAAAACTTTATTACAAATTTTTAAAGGTAACTTAAAGTGATATAGAAAATAATAAGGGGCATAATGTTCTGGTATAATTCAATTTCTGATCTTTCACATATTCAATGTGAAAATGATGTAATCTGCTGTTGGTTGAACAAACAAAACAAAATCCTTCAGTTGATGCTTGATGATTGAGCATGAACTTTCCTTGAACCATTTTGGCTGTGGTTGCCTGCCTGGGAAGAGTCGACGAGGGACAGGACCTCCCCCAGAAACCATCTTGGCTCCAGCAAACTGGTTGGTCCACTTCAAGTGTTTACTGCTTGGTGGGGAAACAGTTTGCTGGAACTCCTCTGACTGATGATGCCCTCCGGATGGAGGGTGAATTGTTTCTATAAAAAAGAAACGGTCCAGATGATCCGACTGAGAATTATTGGATTTGGTACCTGGATGACTGAGCATGAACTTTGTTACATTCAGTTGATGTTTTATTTATTTATTTATTTATTTATTTATTTATTTATTTATTTAGTTATTTATTTATTTATTTATTTATTTATTTATTTATTTATTTATTCTAATCAGTCATGGTGTTAAATTAACTTTCTGTCATTTGTATTGTCTGTGCAATGACCAAGTACTTCAGGCAACTTCAATTTAATTAGATCAATGATCCTTCAGTTGCTTTCTTTTTAAATTCAGATGCTTCAAAGGATCATGTAAAAATCCATGAACAACTCCTCGATGTAAATGTCCTGACATGTACAATTTCCATAGACCCGTTTTTACGTTTGGTCTTTTTTTTCTGCATGGTGAAATAAATAACACTGTTGTGGCAACAAATCCTAGTTCATAAATCCTGCTCAGTTTTATGCATTTCTGTGATACCATGCACTTATGTGCAGTGACCCACCTGCACGTAGTGAATGTGAAAGTAAATCCTGATAACGACTCTGTATCGAGGCCTGCTCGTAAACATGAAGTGAAGGGGAAAAATGTGAGTGATGGATGTTATTCAAGGACATTTTCATGATGGTCTAACCGCAATACCTTCCATACTACAAATAATCTTTCCTACTACTGTATTGTGGTCATACAACTGGAGAGTGTACAGTCACAGCTCTTTAAGTCGGCTAAAGTAGGTTCAGATTTGTTTCCGCCCCCTGCCCTGAACATAAAACAAACCTTGAGCTTTCCATGAGATTTCCACCCCCTCTTGGTGTCATCAGTCGAAACCAGCAGCAAAACAAGGATTAAAGAAAGGTCTGAAATCTTATGACTCTATACTTACATAAAAACAAACAAAAAGGGAATTAATTGGTCCAGGCCAAAATAAGTGCCCCAAATGCTGGCCTGATAATAGGGGACCCGCCATCATTAGGATTGATGGCACCAATTTATTATTAATGATTCGTAAAATGAGATCCAGTAGACCCCATTTTAAATACATTTTCCATTACTGGAGAAGCTGACAAGCAACAGTACTTATTTCACCACCAAGAGCTTTTCACTCGCTCGCTCGCCCTTTGAGTTACAGCAGCTCTACTTCACCCAACACAATGTCTCATTTTGGTGATGCATGGATTGTCCCAAATTGAACACATTTGTATTAAAGCTGAGGGGTGAACGCAGCCCTGTCACAGACATGTGATATTAAGGTGTTTTATTTAGTTGTAAACCACTGGATATAATGTCTAACTACACATCCTGACAGAGTTCTGTTGGTCTGAAATGACCTTAACTGGCCTCAACCATCTGCTGTGATGCCACACTCTGCCAATCAAACTGCTATTATTAAAACTAGTCAAACAGTATTTCTCTCAATGCTAGTTTCTGTTTGCCTGTTGAGTCTTTTATGTAGCCCGTACATCAGAAAATGTGATTTTTCTATAAAAAATAAAAGACAAAGGTGCTGATGTAATCAACGTGTAACACCGTAGATTAGTTTCTGCATTGCAGAGAAACATCTGCCAGATTTTGTTATTCTCTGACAGACAGGTTTTAATTGCCGGATTGAAAGCATTTGCAATCTTGAGTGGCTGCAAAATTAGGGTCAGACCACCACCCCGTTCCCCCACACCTCCCCTAAACTTGCTGAGACATTGCAGTTGATTTAAACACAGACAGCCCTAAAACGGCCTGTGGGGCGATGATGAATTATTACACAGACTCTCAAACTAGACATCCACCACCTTACAGTAGATAAAGCTTCCCACTCCAAAAGTACCATTAGCGATGCCTAGAGTGAGTTTAATAATTAATGACTGGAGCATTCGTGATAATTAAGAGTTAAGTGTGTGTTGTTGTGCATGTGCACGGTCCCAAATGTGTGAGGTGATAATCTCAGATTCTACATCCACAGTGGGAGGCGCGCATGGGTGGTTTGCACTTGCGTTTGAATAGAAGGAGATTCCTGTTGAGCTGTGAAAACTGCACCGCAACATCCTGGTGGCGTGCCATCCATCCCCCTTTACACTCACGCTGATGGAGGGGGAGTTTTAGGAAGCCATTACTCCAAATGACTCTCATTTTCCTGGCAATATTCTTGTGCGGTGGAGATGCTGTTTTTCTGGGCTTTAATTGGAGATGTATAACTTTTTGAATGTTGCTATTCTCTGCAGCAGGAAGAGGCTCATAGCAATGGCTGTGAAGTTCTTTTGATATGGAAATGATACCATGAGGGCAGTGGAGTAACGAGCTGAAAGCATCATGCCAGCACGCATGCTGCTGCTGGATGACAGATTCTGGTGAACAGCCCTTCGCTCTGTGTGGCTTAAACTTATGACCCACTCTCAAGAATTTCACTTGTTTCTACACAAACAGTGAAACTTGTTTTGATCAATCACTGGAGCTCCTTGAATAACTTTAT
>JBBPBX010008786.1:34240-46400 GCA_038048925.1 Garcialebias charrua
GCCCCTCCATCTTCCTCTTTTTTGCCCTTCACCTCGCTTAAACCTGAACTACCTCTTTGCGGGACTTCTCTGGTGCTTTCATCGCTCATTCGAGGTGAGCTCGCTCCCTACACAGAGCGCACAGAGAATTATTTCCTGCGTACTGCTGGACTAGCAAGCCTAGTCCAGCATTTTTCCACCTAACCCCGAAGTTTTCTCTCCTCTCTCTACAGATTGCTTCGCGACGGTGCTAACTACGCCATATAAAAAAAAAAGGAGGCTGCCTCGCTACGTCAAGCTAGCGGGCTGGCCAGCGAAAGCAACACGACAGAGGAGACATCTCAAGAAAGAAGAAAAAGAATTCTGGAAGGACTCGCTCGCCTCGTCTCGGACAGAATGGCTCCGGAGAAGGGGAAGCGGAAAGCGAAACTTCCAAGGAAGACCACCACGGCGGCGAGCCCCACCTCGCGCCCCTGCCCAAGTGGCTGTGGTTTTTATCTCGCGGCGACGGACACCCACGAGGCCTGTCCTGTCTGCCTGGGAATGCTTCATGCAAAAACTGCGCTGGACGCACCTGACTTTTGCCCACACTGCAGCATCATGATGGATGCGGTGCTGCGGCATCGGGTCGACATTGTCGCCAAGGCCATGGGGACCTCGGCCACTTCTGCGGATGCAGACACCACGGAGCCTCTCACCCCCACACCGGAGTTGGAGAGTATGGCTTTACACGACAGCACGCAGGTCGAATGGGGTGACACCCTCGACGTGTTGACCAACATGGAGGACCTGACTGTCGAATTCGACACCCGGGGTATGATGAACGACGACGAGTTATCAATCTCGGCCTCAGGTGAATTTTCAATGGAGGCGGATGCAGAGGTGGAGGATCAGGGTGACGCACTCGCCCAGACCTCCCTACCCGTTCTCCCGGACACGACTCCTCCATCCCTGCTCTGTTTGAACTGTGCCACAGAGCAGCGGACGCACTACAGGTGCCCTGGCCCGAACCCCCGCCTCGCCAACAGGTTACGAGGCTAGCGGGAAATTACTTTTATTCAAAGCAACAGGCTGCCACGAGGCAGAGGATGCCTGTGTTCCCAGACTTTCTCACGGAACTAACACGCACCTGGACTCACCCACGAGCCCCTATGCTTCTTCCCCTCTCACAATTTCTCGACGTGGATGGAATGGACGAGGTGGGTTTAGCTAACGTGCCTCAAATAGAGGACACTCTGGCGTCTCACCTGGCCCCAAACTCTTCAGGAGCAAAACCAACTCTCCCCAGCAGGGCCTGCCGGGCCTCGGCGTCTCTCCTCGAGAAATGCTACAGGGCTCAAGGACTTGCGGCGCGCGCCATGAACGTGTCCGTGCTGATGCAAGCCTACCTGGCAGAAAAGCTACAGCAGCTTCAAGTAGCAACGGACAAGCAGGTGGCTGCCGAATTGCTGGAGGAAGCCCGCAGAACTGACTTTGTGCTCCGAATGATGGGGACTGCTGCGGTTGCTCAGGGCAGAGGGATGGCGGAGGTGGTCATTGCGACCCGCCATCTCTGGATGACACTGACGGACTTACCCGAGGGACAAAAGGTGCCTTTTCTCCATCACTCGATACAGCCGGAAGGGCTGTTTGGAAAAGCTTTGGAACGGATTCAGACGAAACTGGACCAAAGACGCAAACAGGCAGAGGCTCTCCGGGTGGGGATCCCCCGTAGAAGCTTCGCCCCCCCAAGGGAAAATGCGGGGGGAAGACCTGCCCAGCCTAGGCACCACTCGACGACGCGTGCCCCACCGCAAAAGCGGCCAGCGTACGAGGAGGAGCCCAGACAGAGACCCCCTTTGGGCCCTCCTCGTAACGAGCACGCCTGGAACAAGAACAGGTTTGTCCCTCGCCAAATGTCCAAACACAGGGCCTCTTCGGCGAGTCGCGACGACAGACAGAAACGGGCCTGATGAACCAGGCTCACGTTTTCATATTACACGGTCACCCGCCCACGCGGTAACGGGAATGATCCGCCTAAACCCAGACTTTATTTGTAACACTGTACAAAAAGCTGGTTTGTTCTCAGCATGCACCAATCATGCCCTCCCTGCTGTGAGTGACTTAAAATCATATACGTCATGTCACGTAAGCACAAATAAAATCATGAAACAGCAATTCTCTGTTTTACTGACTCCAAAAAAACAACAACACACAGCTTCTCCCAGCAAAGCAGACGCTTCTGACCTGTATGCCGTCATAAAGGGAGGGGGTTTTTCTCCCCCCCTCCCTCACGGCCCACGGGGTGTTAGAATATTTAATAAGCCCTGGCAGACTGCCTCTGTTTCATCTGCGGTGAGCAGACACAGTGGCGTCTGTAAAGACCCTCCTCGCCCCTTACAGAGGCAGGTGAGGAGGTTCACGTGTTCAGGCTCTCGCCCCATTATCAAAGGCGAGACAACCAATACACCAAACAGACGGACACGTGACGTGGCCGCAGCTCAAGGAGCCGAGTTGACAATGTCTCTCGACGGGGGGGCTGCTTCAGGCACCTTCATGCAGCTTAAAGCTTCACACCTTCAGGGAAGTTGTGTTTAGCTGGCTGCAAACAAAAACAAGTCTGTGTGTAATCAGATTCATCTTCCTGTTGTTCGAGGGAAACTGCACTCCTTATCACCAAGACTAAAAGGAAACCCCCACGCTTTTGTGTGGCGAATGCTCCTTTGTTATTAACGAGGGACACGCAAAACTCATGCAGCAGTCAGGCAGCAAGTGACCTGTCTCTACGTGCTGATCCAAAACTGTCTTTAAAATTTATTCGGGATCCGGTCAGTTTGCCTGGCACCAGAGCTTCATCAAAGCCAAGGGCCAATGGTCGAGGCCACTCCACTAAAAGGACTGGAGTAAGGAGGTCTGCTCGCCTACGTGGTCTGCAGCCCCATAATTTGGAGGAGGATAAGAATAGTTCTCCTCCAAAACTGTCTAACAAGGATGACAGGTTGTGCCCGTCCTCAATTATCTCTGAGCAGGACAACTCAGGGACAAGCTGCCTTCTCCCAAACCTGGTGGACAACCAGGGGCTGTTGGCCTCTGGTTCACCAGAGGAGGCGCTGTGGCCACCCAGGCCAAAAACTGCCAGAAGTCTCAGTCTGTCGGCTGAAAGAAACAGGCTGATGGCAACAGGCCTGCCCGAGAACGTGGTATTAACCATACAGAATGCTCGCGCAGGGTCAACACAATCCTTATACGCCCAAAAATGGCGTATCTTCGAGGCCTGGTGCTCAGAAAGAAATATTGTTTCTTATGCATGCAACCTGGTCCAAATCTTGACCTTCCTTCAGGATCTCTTGGAAAAGGGTCGTTCTCATTCAACGATTAAAGTCTTCCTTTCAGCTATTTCTGCTTGTCATGAAGGCTGGGGAAACAGGACACCTGGAGCACACCCAATCATAATAAGATTTATGAAGGGTGTCCTTCGATCTAAACCACCCAGCAGGATCCTAACTCCCGGTTGGGACCTCGGTTTGGTTTTGGGGGCTCTATGCGACCCCCCATTCGAGCCATTGAGTGAGACTACAATAGATATACTATCTTATAAAACGGCCTTACTCCTGGCGCTTTGCTTGGCGAAACGCGTGGGTGACCTCCATGCATTATCTGTGCATCCAATGTACACCAGATTCGCCCCAGGCGGGTCAAAGGTCACACTGAGACCTAATCCCGCATACACCCACAAGGTCTGGACCTGAACTATAGGAGTCTAGACTTTGATCTTTCCTCTTTTCCACCTGCCTCTATCCTGAACCAGGATAAGGAAAGGCTACAGGCTCTCTGCCCAGTGAGGGCTTTACGCACCTACATGCAGAGAACAGCCGAATGGAGAAGAACAAACCAACTGTTTGTCTGCTTTGCAGCACCTGCTACCGGGAGAGCCCTATCAAAACAACGCCTCTCACACTGGGTGACTGAGGCCATTAAAAGGGCCTACAGTAGTAAAGGTCAGCAGGCACCCTCTGGAGTGCACGCTCACTCCACTAGGGGCCTTGCCACTTCCTGGTCTTTGTTCAAGGGTATACCACTTGCAGACATCTGTGCTGCTGCGAATTGGAGTTCCTTGAATACTTTTGCAAGACATTACAGTTTGGACGTTACTGCAGGTGATGTCACTCAGGCTGTTCTTTCTAACATTCAGTAGAAAGTAACCTTGGGATGCCTACTGATCAGAGGCAGACGTTCTCCTTAGCATGCATTTTACTGAGCATTTCAAGGGCGTGAATGGATAACATTCCCATAGCAAGTATGTTGCACCGAGAGAACATGACTGAAAGGGAACTGATGGAGCCAATATGGTCTAGTGGCAGGGCTTTTGACTACGGATCCGAAGGTCGCGGGTTCGCGCCCCGGCCACTACCCAGCTTGGGGTGTCTATGAGTGCACACCTATTTCTCCAGCTCCCCGGGCACTTTCGGGCTGCTCACTGCACCACCTGGTAGGTGGTTGGGTTAAATGCAGAGACGAATTTCGTCTGTGTATGGGCACATACGCAGATGACAGGAATAGACATTATTATTATTATTATTAAAGTTATGCACCATAACTCATGTTCCCTGAAGGAAGGGAACGAGGTGCAACATAACTGGCCCTTTTCAATGCTGAAAGCTCGGTGAAGTGCACTCTTAAGAGGAAGATGGAGGGGCGCACGCCGCTTAAGTAAACAGAGGGCGGGGCCTCTGGCGCGGCGGTGACGCCCCTAGCCGTAAAGGCGTGAGTATATTCCTTCAGGTAATCGCGCGGGGGCGCAATTCCCATAGCAAGTATGTTGCACCTCGTTCCCTTCCTTCAGGGAATATGAGTTATGGTGCATAATCCGAAGGTCGCGGGTTCGCGCCCCGGCCACTACCCAGCTTGGGGTGTCTATGAGTGCACACCTATTTCTCCAGCTCCCCGGGCGCTTTCGGGCTGCTCACTGCACCACTTGGTAGGTGGTTGGGTTAAATGCAGAGACGAATTTCGTCTGTGTATGGGAACATATGCAGATGACAGGAATAGACATTATTATTATTATTATTATTATATTATAACTTTCAGTTATTATGGTCTTCAGTTGTATAGCTGCTTATGCACTATTCGTCCCATTTACTGTCTGAAAAACAAAACTGTTAGACGGATCCCTTTCAGTTTAACAATCAAGTATGACTTACACTGGTTCAAGGTTGTTTATTGTCATTCGCATCACATGTGGTACATGAGGTGGAATGAAATTGTGTACTAAAGATCCCAGTTACACCCAAAAATAGCAAAAATATAAAGTATAAAAATAAACCGTATATGAGGATCTAAGATATACGCTAAACAATAATAATGTGAAATAATACGGTATATTAAACAGCGGCTTGAACTTTGAACATAGGACATCGGTTCAACAAACTACAATACTGCTATTCAATTATAGTCATTTTGAATGTGAGATAAATAATATAAAAATACATATTACTGTACATAAGAGAAATGTAAAACATAAATGAATAAATATATAAATAAATTGCACTCTATGTCATTAAAGTTGACATAACTGTTCTAATCTTTCAATGCTGTTGTATGCAGTCCACAAATGTTCTTGTTGAAAAAGTAAAATTACAGATAATTTAACTTTTCTACATTTGAGAAAATGAAACTAACACAAACAAACACAACACACACACACACACACACACACACACACACACACACACACACACACACACACACACACACAGCAGCTTATGCATTAAAACAGTGAGTAACTTCCACCTTGAGCAAAAAGCATCTCATCCCTTCCCAACATAACCTCCAACTTGCTCAGAGGATTCATACCATCCATGCATTAGTGCTTCATTTAGTCCCAATTCCATCTGTTAAATCCTTACACACTTGATCTTCTCTCTCTAGCGCTGGGTTCTCATACAGTTCCAACTTTTCATGGCAGCGAATGAAAAGGAGGGACCCGGACAGACAAGATGAATCAAAACCCAGCCAGTCATTTCAGCTCCAGTTTGAATGTGACAGTTGTTCTTTGTATTTGCGTTGGACGGTCTACAGTGGAAACCAGAGATGCCCTGCAAATGTGAGCCGGTCCTCTGCCAGGATGCCGGTTGTTCTACTGTAACTGAGCAGGAGCCTGCGTGTGTGAGCAGAAAATAAATACCAGCAGTGAATAAAGCTTCACACAAGTCCTCAAGGTCTAAAGAGACATTTAGTTTTTATTTCTACAAGATAATTAAAAGTGTATGTTTTATTGTTTCAGAGTGAAATGTATATTGTCAGAGAGTGGTTACAATATTTTGCTTTTATAATTCTGATCAACAGAAAAATAGTAATATAAATTCTAACTTTTGCCTAAGAAATATGAGTGACAGTCAATATGAGTTTAGATCAAAACATTCTACATCCATGGCTCTTGTGGAACTAACGGAACAAATTACCACAGCCATCGATCAAAAACAACATTGTGTAAGTCTATTTGTTGATTTAAAAAAAGCTTTGGACACAATCGATCACACCATTCTCATTAATAAATTGAACAAATATGGTATTAGAGGACTAGCACTGCAGTGGGTATGTAGTTATTTGAAAGACACAAAACAGTTTGTACAAATTGATGATACACGATCTAACCTCTGCAAGATCACACGTGGAGTCCCACAAGGCTCAATACTTGGACCAAAGTTGTTTATTTTGTATGTAAATGATCTAGTGAAGGTGTCTGGACTTCTAAAATGTGTTCTTTTTGCTGACAATACCACTTTTTTATATTTTGGTAGTGATTTGAAACAAATGACTGAATTGTTAAAAATGGAGTTGGTTAAATTACAAACTTGGCTTAAATTGAACAAGCTATCATTAAACCTAGAGAAAACAAATTATATGTCATTCAGTAATAAAAAGAAAACTATGGATTTTTCTTTTAAAATTGACGGTGTTGAAGTAAGTAGAGTAAGTGAGGTAAAGTTTTTGGGTGTGGTTATTGATGACAAACTGTCGTGGAAACAGCACATAAATTCTGTTAAAATAAAGATATCTAGATCAACTGCAGTATTGTATAAAGTAAAGGATTTGTTGAAATATAAAGCTCTATATCTGCTGTATAATACAATTTTTGTTCCACATTTAATTTATTGTGCTGAAGTTTGGGGCTAAAGGCGTGCCAATCTATAACAAAGCCTATTTTTATTTTACAAAAAAGAGCTGTGTGAATTATTACAAGAAAGCCCTACTGTCATCCATCAAATATATTATTTAACCAGCTCAAATTACTGACGTTTTATGATTTGGTGGACTATAGTATGTTATTACCGTAGTAATGTATAGAGCTCATAATAACGCACTGCCCTCAAATGTTCAAATACATTTTGTTAAGAGAAGGAGCTATTACAATCTTAAGGGAACTGAGATTTTTGCAAAACCTCAGTACAAAATTAGTTTAAAGGGACGGTCTATTTCAATACAGTTGAATTGTGGAACGGTTTAGGAAATGATGTTAGGAATGCAAAATCTGTGCTTGTGTTTAAAAAAATGATCAAAACTAAATTGTTAACAAAATACTAAAATTTTCAGTTTAAATGTTTATTGTACTAGAAATTTTTAGATCTGTGATGAGTTACTCTTTTCGTTCGATTACTCATAGATAATTATTGTTTGAATTGATTGTTTGAATTGATTTTGTTTTTGTTTTTGAAAAAAGGGGCAGATATAATAAGATTTCTTCTTCTTTCTGCCACCTTTCATTTTATGTTTTTTTCTTTTCATATTATATGTAAAATGTTTTCTTATATATATTTTCTTTAGTATTGTAAATGTAAAATAAATAAATAAATAAATAAATAAATAAATAAATAAATAAATAAATAAATAAATAAATAAATAAATAAATACAACATTGTGGAGGCTAAAGGGCTAACGTCTGGCTGCCATTAGCAAGCCCTCTGTTGTTCTTGTGGAGAAGTTTTTGTGTAGCAGGCATGACCCCCTTGTTGAAAACTGCACCTGGACACCAAGAAGATTATTTACTCCACTGAACCTAACCTTGCTCTGTCTAAGGTAAAGGGTTAGCAGAAACAATGGTTGCAGCACATCGTTTTGTGCCCGAGGTTAATTGGTGCGATTGTTGCCCTGAGCTATAAGGACTTCAAGCCTTGTGCTTGCCAGAAGATATAATGCATTCAGATGGTATTAATTAACTGTTCGTAGGAGTCTAGCCCTCTGCCGAAGATATGAGTTTACCTCATCTTCATCGCCCACTGAAAATATCTCCTTTTATAGTTGCTGCAGGCTGGAACTCTTCACCTTCAGTAAAGCTTTTTTTTAGTCATGCCGTCAAATCAAAGTCAGGCTTACTTCATTTGGTTTTAAAAGCATGAGGCATTGTTGGAGTGTGCAAAAATCAAACAATTGAGTAATTTGTCAGAACAAAAGCTCAACAGTATGCTATGACCTTGTAAAACAAGAGAAGTGTGAGTGAATGTTCACTGTAGATTCAAAGATAGGAAAGTTTCAATCTTTAAGAGCAGTGATAAAGAGGTTATAAAAAACATAGCTGCACTAAATGCAAATAGTTTAGCTAGATATCCTTGAAAATATGTATTTTGCACTTTTTCTGTCTTCTTTATTTAGGCAAAACTGCAAATGTCTAACTTTTTACTCTGTTATAATGTTGACAGCTTTACAAATAGACACCAACTGTTATGCAACATATATTGTATGTCCGATTTCTGTCCCTTTGTTACTGTGAACTTGCTGAAGTAACTATATGTGGAATAAAAATATTATCATTGTTTCTAACATAAGCTATCACAAAAAAACAGTTAAAAACTGTGTTGCAACAAAGCAAAGGACATAGCTTAAAATTCCTATGTAAGTTTTTTAATGAGTTATTCTCTATTTTTAATCAGAACGCAACAAAACAGCATTTTTTGCTAATGAGATCCTGTTACTTGAGATCGAAACATAACACAATATATCAAGAACTGTTCAACCTGTGCCAGGTTTAAACCTCAGCCTGCTAATTAGGTTAGAAATACCTCTCGTATCAAAGAGCAACTCCTCTGAAGACTCTTTTCTGGGAGGTTCAGGCCTGTCAGGTTAGCACCCACTCCTACCTGAGCCAGTATTGTCAAGAAATGACGAAGGTTAATGTGCCCTAGACTTTACCTGTTAGTGAAATAAATCACAAAGCCGCAGCATATCCACATCCAAGGCTGTGCCATGCAGTGCTGAGTTTTGGAGAACAGTAAGAGTGGAGCAGGTCAACTCAACCTCAGTTTGTACCATTTTCATCTTGCAGCACATGGAGACTACAACTTCTTCAAAAACAGGCAAGGCTTATCATTTATAAGCAGCAATGTAACTAACTTCAATAAGTACATCATACAGAACCCTATGATCCAGTATTTGTATGATGGTGTTGACTGTTTGCAATGAGAACAGTCCCTCCTCTTCCCTTCACAAGGTGCACCTGCAGAGTATAGCTGGTATACATTACGTAGCTTAACATCATGGGTAAAGAAATATATAAATAAACATAAACACTGGCTCTGGAACCTGTTTTCCCTCCCTCTCCCTCCTCTTCCCTACACTGAGAAGTAATGAGGGGCTACCTGTAATTACAAGCAGCTGCTGTCTTCCCTGACGAACGCTAATTACCAATAATGATTTTGGAGAGCTGTAAAAAAAATTCACCGGCTGACACGCTCTGCCTTTCGCTCGTCTCTGCGGTTAGCAGACGCAGAGAAGGAGGCTCGAAAGGAGCAGGAGAAGTGAGGGAAGAGTCGGTGGGTTTGTTCTCTTCCCGCCTGTGTCACAGTCGGGACTGCAGTTAGCTAATTTCTGTTGCTGACATATCAGAAGCCTCAGTCGCCTGTTTGCTATCTGTCTCCTGCTCGTTTGCGCTCACCGGCTTTGCCATCTCCTCCACGGCTGATAACAGCTTCATCAGGGCTGTAATGTGCAGGTGGAAGTTTAAAGGTCCCGGGAAACAGAGTGGGAGTGGAGAAAAGGAAGCCTCATGTGAATGGGTGAGCTGTCTAATAAGCCACATGCATAATTAAAAGACAACCACGCTACTAATTTATGAACCCCTGTGTTTGGCTTTGTGTTGTGATGGAGTCAAAGTGTGAGTCTGTGTGAGGAAAATTGAATTACTGTAGCTCAAAAACAAGAGAGCGCAAGACTGGCATTAGGAGTTACCGTAACACGTCTGCTGTTACGAATAAAGTCTAGTTGTTTTTCTCTTAAACGTTTTTTGAATTTACACTTAAGGGCGAGGCAGACCTCTGCGTTGTTGCCAGCGCCGCTCGACGCGCGCGTGCTGCGCGCAGGCTGTTCACAGCAGAGCTCTGCGTGAGCAGCTGCGCGCGGAGCGTTTACCTACAGGACAAACTGAGGTCGCTGATTGGTCATTTGCTGACACGCCTACTGAAATGATTGACAGGTCTGGGTGGTGAGAAAAGCCAAAGGCTGCGCAGCGTTTTTCTGTGTTTATATGTTAATAAAAAGTTTAAAAAAATAAAATAAAAACAGGGAACGCTACTCCTGCAGCCCACGGCCCACCAGGAAATATTTAGAACCTGGTGTATCCACGTTGGACATGACTTTAGTTCACTTGTGACAAGTTCATTCATTCCTCCTCATCGGAGGAGGAAGTGAATGGTGACCGCTTCAAGCGATCACTTGACTTTTGGCAAAAAAACAAAAGAAAAGTCCAGCTCAGCGATTAAGAAGAGGAATTTAATATATTTGTGTCTCATACAAAACAGTCCGCCACCGGGCAGTTTATTGTGAGACAACACGCGCGTGTGAGCGGTCGTAAAATTTGAGCATGGCGCGTTCACGCCCGCAATCAAAGGCTTGTGCCGCGGCGCTCACACGGCGTGGCGCAGCGCTCGGACCGACGCGGTGCTATGCCTTGCCCTTAAGGTACACATTTGATTAACTACTGGGGAACGCCTCAGGGACATATCAGGAACAAATCAGGAGCTAATGAGTAGTTAACCAGTACTTACTGGGGAACACACAGCCAAGCCTTATTACTGGTTAGTTACCTTGTAAATGAAGAGGAACTAATCAAGAACTAATGGGTAGTTACCAATGAAACCAAAGAGGAACGAATCAGGAGCCAATGGGTAGTTTTTTCATTCAACCTTTATTTAGGCAGGTTGAGCCTCGACGACTCATTTACAAGAGAGACCTGGTTTCAACAAAGAATGATGACAACAGCGACAATAGACTTTCCTTTGACAATCAACAATAGACAATCATAAGCAAGGCATAAGTTAACCAGTACTTACTGTGGAACATACAGCCAAGCTTTAATAGGGAACTACTGGTTAGTTACCTTGTAAATGAAGAGGAACTAATCAAGAACTAATGGGTAGCTAACCAGTACTTACTGGAGAACACACACTCAAGCCTTATTAGGGGACTACTGGTTTGTTACCACAGGAACAAACCAGTAGGTAATGGTCAAGTAGTGATTAAGTAATGACTGGTTCCTCATTATGTACTTGGTTTGATGCTTCATTACATCAGTGAACAAAATAATAGCCAGGCAATGATTTGGTACTCAGTAAGTGATAGTCAGACATAGTTAAGATGGCACCAGTACAAGATTATGAAATTGATAATGTCTTTCATCACTAGGTTTACACAAAAAAATCCAATAAAACCAGTAAGGTTTTTGACAATTATGAGCTGTGACCTCACTGGTTCAGGGTTTGTTCAGAACCCATATGGAGAATTTCTCCACTGTTTTTTTGTGATAACTAACCAGTAGTCCCCTAATAAGGCTTGGCTGTGTGTTCCCCAGTAAGTACTGGTTGACTACTGATTAGCTCCTGATTCGTTCCTGAGGCATTCCATAGTAGTTAATCAAATTTTGTGTACCTTATTGTAAAGTGTTACACATGCCACAAAATCCCTCACTTATCTGTTATTCATGCGCGTAGCCAGGAGGGGTTCGCCACTTTGCCTATGAAGTCCCGCCTACAACTCCCACACAACACAAGTTCTGTGTTAAGAGAGGTGGAAAGAAAAGGTATGGAGACGCCGCTAATGTCGAACCTTTCATAATATAATACTGCAAGGCATTGTAGGAAGGTGCTATACAAATAAAGTTTATTATTATTATTATTATTACTATAGACTTAATATGCCTGTGGTTAACACAACC
>JBBPBX010008786.1:49447-59447 GCA_038048925.1 Garcialebias charrua
GACAGGTGGTATCTTAACAACTGATTTAAGTGATCATTTACCAGTTTTCACTATCTACAGAAATGATCAAAACATTACAAAAGAAGTTACAATTAAGAAAAAAATAATAAACACATCAAAAAAAGCTATGGATCAATTAAAAGATGATTTACAGAAGCAAAACTGGAAGGACGTGTATATTGATGATGTTAACAGATCATATGATGAATTTATGAATATTTTAGAAGCTCTGTATGAAAAGAATTGTGTGCAAAGAAATCGTAGAAAAAGAAATATTGTTGACCAACCTTGGATGACTAAAGGGTTGAGAAATGCTTGTAAAAAAAAAATTACTTGTATTCATGTTTCTTAAAAACGAGAACACAACAAGCTGAAGAAAAATATAAAAAATATAAAAATAAATTGGTAATGATTATAAGAAAATGCAAGAAAGAATACTATAGTGATTTATTAAACAAGAGCAATGGTGACACTAAAACAACATGGCGAGTAATAAATGATGTTCTAAAAAGTCATAAAGCGAAAACGAACATTGCAAAATATTTTGTGAAAGATGACAAAGAAATACATGATGAGAATGATATCGTAAATGAATTTAATCAATATTTTGTAAATATTGGATCAAGCCTTGCAGCTAAAATACCAAAAGTAGATAATAATGTGTGTCATTCAATTAAAAGTTGCACCAACAGTATTTTTCTTAATGGAACTAACAAAGAGGAAATTATGAAAATGGTAAAAAATCTCTCAGACAAGAGATCAAAAGACTGGGTGGACATGGATATGATGTTCGTAAAAGAAATAATAAGTTATGTTATTGAACCGTTTACATATATATGCAATTTATCTTTTTCAACAGGAATATTTCCAGATAACATGAAAGTAGCAAAGGTAATTCCTCTTTTTAAAAATGGTGATAAATGTGTATTCAATAATTATAGGCCAATATCCTTATTACCACAGTTCTCAAAAATTCTAGAAAAACTATTTGTGACCAGATTGGATCAATTTATTGATAAACAAAATATTTTAAGTAGCAGTCAATATGGGTTTAGAGAAAAAAACTCTACATCAATGGCTCTCATGGATTTAATGGAACAAATAACTAATGCTGTCGATCATAAACAGTACTGTGTTAGTGTTTTTGTTGATCTAAAAAAAGCATTTGATTTGACCACACCATTCTCCTTGAAAAACTAAATAAATATGGTATTAGAGGACCAGCATTACAGTGGGTATCTAGCTATTTGAAAGATAGGAAACAGTTTGTGCAAATAAATGATGTTAGATCTGACCTCCGTGATATACCATACCATACCAGCTTTATTTATAGAGCACTTTAAACACCTACAGGACCAAAGTGCTGTACACACAACAAAACAATCACAATCAGGTAATAAAATGATTAAAATAAATAAGAGTCACATAATAAAAGTTGAGGAATCATACAATCAGATAAAACAAGCGACTAAAATTATTAAAAGTCAACATCGCAGATGGTGTCATAGGCCAGGGAGAAGAGATGGGTTTTAAGAAGAGATTTAAAAACAGACAGGGAAGAGGCCTGTCTGATGTTCAAGGGAAGGTTGTTCCACAGTTTAGGAGCTGCCACAGCAAAAGCACGGTCTCCTCTGAGCTTGCGTTTTGTCTTTGGGACACTCAGGAGCAGCTGATCACATGACCTGAGGGATCGAGAGGGTGTGTATGGCTGCAGCAACTCGGACAGATAGGGCGGGGCAAGACCATTTTGCGCTTTAAAAGCAAATAAAAGAACTTTAAAATGAATCCTGGAATGTACGGGCAGCCAGTGCAGGGAGGTTAAAACAGGAGTAATGTGGTCAAACTTTCGTGTGCCAGTTAAAAGTCGTGCAGCGGCGTTCTGTACCCTCTGAAGCTGAGAGATACACGAATCACTGATTCCTATATAGAGTGCATTACAGTAGTCCAGCCGTGTGGTCACAAAGGCGTGAACTACTGTTTCAAAATGCTGCTTGGAAAGAATTGGCTTCACCTTAGCCAGCTGCCTCAGGTGGAAAAAACTAGTTTTAACAACTGCTCTGATGTGGTTTTCTAATTTTAGTCCGGCATCGATCTTGACCCCCAGGTTTGTAACAATAGGTCTGATGTATTGAGCCAAGGAACCAACATTGACCTTGGGAGTCTCAGTGGAGCTTCCAAAAACCATCACCTCAGTCTTCCCCTCATTAAACTTTAAAAAGTTCACAGCCATCCAGGCTTTGATGTCCTCCAGACATGAAAACAGAGGGGCCAGAGAGTTGGAGTCCTTTTTCTGAAGCGGGACATAAATCTGCGTATCATCCGCATAACAATGAAAGGAGATCCCATATTTTCTAAGAATGGAGCCAAGAGGGAGCAGGTACAGTGTGAAGAGGAGGGGGCCTAAGACTGAGCCCTGAGGAACCCCACACAGAAGAGGAGCAGAGGAGGACTCATGGTCACCAAGGCGGACACAGAAAGTACGGTCGGCTAAGTAGGACCTAAACCAGTTCAGTGCTGCACCGCTGACACCCCCCCATTGTTTCAAACGACATAGTAAGATGTCATGGTCCACGGTGTCAAAAGCAGATGATAAATCTAAAAGCAGGAGGACAACACTGTCACCAGAGTCTGTTGCTAAAAATATGTCGTTAAAAACCTTTAAAAGAGCAGATTCTGTACTGTGCAGAGCTTTAAAACCAGACTGTAAAACCTCGAGAATGTTCTGTTCTTCCAAATATGCTGATAGTTGGTTGTACACAACCTTCTCGAGCATTTTTGAAAGAAATGGCAGTTTGGAGATGGGCCTGTAGTTAGCAAGAACAGAGGGGTCAAGAGTGGGTTTCTTAATGAGAGGCTGGACATCTGCATGTTTAAAATGTCCAGGGACCACACCAGAGGACAGACAGCTGTTCAGAAGAGCAAGGACTGAAGGAGCTACAGTGAGGAAAACCTCTTTGAATAAACGAGGTGTAACAGCATCACTTGGTGAACCTGTTGGCTTCAAGTGACTGACCACCTCCTGCAGAGACGACAGAATCACAGGTTCAAAGCTGTCAAAAACAGCCGAGCAGGGCACAAAGACTGAGGGGTCATGAGCAGAAGGTGAGATCTGGGCTCTGGTGGAATTGACTTTCTCAACAAAGAAATTTAGAAAGTTTTCACATGCAGCAGGTGAGGGTTCAATACAGGTTGTTTGTGGTGCATTGAGAACAGAACCAATCACTTTAAACAGAACATGAGGACTGTGATATCACTTGTGGAGTTCCTCAGGGCTCTGTGCTTGGACCAAAGTTATTTATTTTATATGTGAATGACTTGGTAAATGTGTCAGGACTTCTTAAATGTGTTCTTTTTGCCGATGACACCACATTTTTCTGTTCGGGTAATGACATAAAACAGATTTTGGATATGATGAAAACAGAATTTATAAAAATACAAACTTGGTTTAAATTAAACAAATTATCTTTGAATTTAGATAAAACTAATTACATGATATTCAGTAACAAAAAGAGAATTGTTGATGACGATCCATTTGAAATTGAAGATGTTGTGATCTGTAAAGTGAGTGAAGTGAAGTTTCTGGGTGTTATCATTGATGACAAACTGACATGGAAACATCATGTAAATTCCATTAAAACAAAAATAGCTAGATCAATTGCAGTACTGTATAAAGTCAGGGATTTTTTAATTGATAAAGCTCTGCATATGTTGTATAACACAATCATTGCTCCACATTTAATCTATTGTATTGAGGTTTGGGGAAAAGCGTGCAAAACAATTACAAAGCCTGTTTTTATTTTACAAAAGAGAGCTGTAAGAGTAATCACCAGAAAACATTTCAGTCACCCATCAAACACCTTGTTTCTTCAGCTAAACTTATTGAAATTCCAGGAATTGGTAGAATATAGTATTTTATCAGTTATGTATAGGGCTCATAATAACACATTACCTTTAAATATCCAAAGAAATTTTATAAAAAGACAAAGTTATTACAATCTCAAAGGGACAGAGATATTCATCAAACCACAATTCAGAACCAGCTTAAAGGGACGGTCTACCTCAATTCAGGGAGTTCGATTGTGGAATGCTCTGGAGAGTGATGTTAAAAATGCAAAATCAATGTATACATTTAAGAAAAAGGTCAAAAAGGACTTGCTCAAAAACTATATATGATGTAACTTAGTGTGTTTGTGTATTACACTTATGTTGTACTTATGATGTAGCTTAGTGCGTTTGTGTATTACAGTTAGAAAAATTAAGTAGAGTTATTCATTTTGTGACGTAGTTTGTGTATTACAGTTAGAAAAATTAAGTAGAATTATTCATTTTGTGATGTAGTTTGTGTATTACAGTTAGGAAAATTAAGTAGAATTATTCATTTTGTGATGTAGTTTGTGTATTACAGTTAGAAAAATTAAGTAGAATTATTCATTTTGTGATGTAGTTTGTGTATTACAGTTAGAAAAATTAAGTAGAATTATTCATTTTGTGATCTAGTTTGTGTATTACAGTTAGGAAAATTAAGTAGAATTATTCATTTTGTGATGTAGTTTGTGTATTACAGTTAGAAAAATTAAGTAGAATTATTCATTCTGTGATGTAGTTTGAAGGTTATCATTGGTTGAACAAATTGTGAAATAAGGGGCAGATATAATAAGATTTCATCTTCTTTCTGCTCCCTTTCATTTTATCTTACTTGTATTCTTGTATCTGATGAAACTATCTTGTATTGTTCTTTTAAAATGAATGAATAAACATCAAATCAAATCAAATATTTATACTATTAACACAACACACGAACATCTGATAATCATAACATTAACACATAAACAACTGACAATCATTATATTAACACATGAACATCTGATAATCAAAATATTAATACATAAACACCTGACAATCATCATATTAAAATAACTTGCTTCAAAACTGAGGAATTCCTAAGTAGATTTTCAAAAGTGATGTTCTTTGGAATAATGATCAGACAAGACTTCAAGGTGCACTTACTGTGCATTTCCCTCTTTTGAGTCTGAAGAACTTTCTGGTTTTAGATAATTACTGAATGTGGCATCAGAGCATTTTTATGCAGGACTGATTTCTTTTTAATGAGTTTTAAGTAGCAAAGATTAAATCTGCTCAAAATCCAACAATAATTGAATAATAATAATATGTAAGAATAAAGCCTTTGTTAAACACATAACATTTAGAAAACACTTTTGTAACATCTAGTTGAGAGGCATATCAGTCAGGAATGATAATGTAATAATATAAGCATTAGATAAAGACTAGCATTAGCATGTTAGATCCACAAACAAATTCACCAGAATAAACAGTCAGCTGAAGGCTTTTTTCACAAACAACCATATAAAAATTGAGAGGCATATGTCAGAAATGCAAATAGACATTAGATAAAGGGCTTTCATGATTCAAAACGTACCTGCAGCCAGCCTGCTTGTCACTGTACGGCTGATTTTCCAGAAAATAAATAAATAAATAAATAAATAAACTACCGGAAACACGCTGTCGATACGCAACATTCCCGTTAGACGAGTCCAGGCCTCCAGGGCGGCAAAAACTGAGCCCTGAATACTCCAATAGTTTTGGAAAGATGGGACATAACTGCGCATGTGCTACTGATAACGAGAGTCAATGGATAAGCTGCGGTGCCCACGGAGGACCGGAAGTACGTCACAATCAGAAAACGTTTTTGAAACAAACAATATAACTCATCATTACTCATAAAATATTTATCCTACACAACTAAAAACATATATGCATACATTTCGAAATATTTTTATTTTATTATTTCAGAAAAAAAAAATCCCCCAAAAAATTAAGTCTTCAAATGTTGAAGAGCTGCAAAGGTTCCAGAGGGGCGGCGCCCTACCGCCCTCTAGTGGTGACCGCCCCTGGTTAGAAGTAAGATTTTGAATTCAATTCTGGACATGACAGGGAGCCAATGGAGAGAAGCTAAAACTGGAGAGATAGGATCTCTCCCACTGACTCCAGTTAAGACTCTGGCAGCAGCATTTTGGATCAACTGAAGATGTTTTAAAGAAGTATTTGGACACCCAGATAATAAACCATTGCAATAGTCCAGTCTAGACTTGACAAATGCATGAACCAGTTTTCTGCATCATTTTTAGACAAGATGATTCTAATTTTAGAGACATTACGCAGATGGAAGAAGGCGGTTCTAGTAAAAAAATTAATGTGGGGGATAAAAGACATGTCCTGATCAAAACTAACACCAATATTTTTAACATTAGAACTGGAGGCCAGATTAATGCCATGTAAGGAGGGTGAAAAACTGAAAAATTAATTCTTAAGGTGCTCAGGTGCAAAAACTAAAACCTCAGTCTTTTCTGTGTTCAAAAGCAGAACATTTAAGGTCATCCAGGTTTTTTCGTCTTTAAGACATGCTTGTCGTCTAAGTAACTGATTGGATTAATAGAGTTTACTGGACAAGTATAACTGTGTATCATCAGCATAACTATTCAAATGTATCCCATGCTGTTTAATAGATTCCTAATGGAAGCATAAGGTAAAGTCCAAGCATCGAACCCTGAGGAACTCTATGACTAACTTTGGTGTATGATGAACATTCATTATTTGCATTTACACATTGTAATGTATCAGATAAATATTATTTAAACCCATTTAGAACTGTTCTTGTAATCCCAATATTGCATTCAAGTCTCTGAAGTAAACTATTGTGATCAGCTGTATCAAATGCAACACTGAGGTCTAACAGGACCAGTATAGACACAAGAAGAAGAAATGGGAAGTGGGAAGTGAGAACATGCTTTAAAACCAACAGTTGTGTATGCTTTACACATTGTCAGTCTTCTTTCCAGAGTTTCCTTAATAAATACTCTGCCTTAAAAAAGTGTTAATTATGTCCATGCATTTGGACTGACATGACTCCATGTCAATAATAATTTAATGTGAAATAAAGTAAAAGTTCCACATTGTCGTCAGCCCACAAAAAAAAAATCAATAAATAAATTGTTCTTTATTTTACCTCTTGCATTTCATCTGTCTTATGCTTACAGCTTGGAGAGAACGTGCTTCATCTAGTTTCTTGTTTCTGGTATATTTCTGTGTTACAGCACCACATACTGGCCTGGCATATTACAGTGTTTTATTTTTTCTTTTGGCATTTTCATGTGGATAAAATTTCTACAAATGGAGCTGTGTGCACAAAAACAGCTTGAGAACAACAAAGTAATAAATATTGTAAATATTGTTGGTGTCTTAGAAGCAATGGGTGTCTTGAAAGTATTATTTATTTATTTATTTATTTATTATTATTATTATTATTATTATTTTCAGTTTGGAACAATGAGGTGTGACATGCCAATAAAGCTGCTGCTGGGAAGAGAATATAACTTTTTTTTGTAATACCAAATAAATATTTATAGTAGTTCAGAGGAAACGCAATGTAATTAGGGAGGGAACAGCTTCTACAGTATTTGGCATTCTTTTTTTTATTTTCTTTAGCCTCTGAGTAAGAAGGTCACTGATTCGAATCCCGGCTGGCAGCATTTCTGGGTGGAATTTAAAAAAAGGCGTTCAATACAGAAACAACTGGACTTTATTTAATTTAAAACCTTGCTCCCTCACTCTCTGCTCTTTGAACTGAGAAAGCTCCTCGGATGAGAACCGAAACGTCTTCTGTTACAAATAAAGTCCAGTTGTTTCTGTATTGAATGCCTTTTTTTGATTTTATCATGTCCTGGATGACTGAGAATCTTCACCAGCATTTCTGGGTGGAGTTTGCTTGTTCTCTTTGTGCATGCATTATTTTTTTCAGAGTACTTTAGTTTTATCTCACAGATAAGAAACATGCATGTTAGGCTAATTAGGAACTCTAAATTGTCCCTTGAGTGAGAGAGTGAATGATTGTTTGTCTTGTTTGTCTCCGTGTGTCCCTTTCATGGACCATTGTGTCTCCCACCTCTCGTACAGGGATTGCTGGGTATTGTCATGATCTGCGCCTGTCAGGCTCTGCGCCTGTCATGTTTTTTCTGTTTTTGCTCACTCCTCAGTTCATGCCTCATCGCTAATCATTTTCACCTGTTGTCCATAGCTAATCACTTTCACCTGCCGCCTGCCAAGGTGCTCTGAGTTTTACTCACTATCCCTCAGTGTATAAAAGCCCTCTCATTTCATCTGTTCCTCGCCGGGTCATAAATCAATACCAAATCCATATCCCTGATGTCTGGTGGAGCCACTACTCGTTTTTCCTCGTTTTGTAAGTGACTGCACCGTTCAGTCTTTTTGTTTTGTTTATTAAAGTGATTATTATTTTACATCTGTGTCTCTGAGTCCTGTTCGCCTGCATTCTGGGTCTGCGTCCTCCACCGGAACCGTATCGTGACAGTATGACCCGGCCATCACGTAATCGCAGGACCCGCAGGCGAAACAGCAAACCGGCTCAGCGTCTGACGGACGCGGCCCCAGGACTGGACGGGCTGACCGTGATTCACATGTACGGGGTTCGTGCAGAGACAGGCTGGGGGGACTACAGCTCGGACACGGAGATTCTCTCATCCCCGCTTCTGGTCGAGGAGGAAGAGCGGAAGAAGCTCGGATGCGGCCGCGCAACTCTTTGGCCGTCCTCCCCCTTTGTTGTTCCAACACTCGGTTCCATGTGGTCCGACTCGGACTCGGACGACGAGGACTTGGACCCTTATGGGTGTTGGATGGATCCGTTACCGGCTCTCAGTCCACGTCACCGCTGGTCTGAACGTGTGGACATTTCCGGGTTCCAGCCCCGCCCACCGTCAAACTCTCCACGCCGGCTGTCAGAAAAGCCGGGGAAATTTTCTTGGGGGGGGGCATGTGTCAGCCCATGCACTGACAGCGGTTCTGACAGGACTGAGGCGAGACTGGGGCAGAAGGAGGAGGCTGCGCGCCCATGCGCTCCTGTTGCTGGGAGCCTGGAAGTCTGCAGCTCCAGTGTTTTGTGGGAGAAATTAATCGCCGCCGAAGGAATCATTTCCTCATATACTGGAGCTGATAACAAAGACGACTCGCTGGGGGCGTGGCAACTGTTCGAGCAGGCTTGGGAGGAGAGCTGTGTGTTACGCTCACTGCTCGCTCGCGTTCAGCCTGGTCCACCTCCTAACTCACCTCCTGCTGATCACAACTCGTCTTCATCAAGTCCTCTTCTGAGCCGTCCCACAGCAGCTGAACGTCCCACAGCTGCTGAACGTCAGAACTCGCAGACAGCTGCAGCTCCCACCCATCCACCCACAGCTGAATATCTGAGCCCAGTAGCAGCTTCTCAGCCTGATGCACCTCCCAGCTCAGGTCCAGCAGCACCTCCTGGACTGGTTTCCATGCCTGCACCACCTAGACTGGTCCTTCCGGTGCCAACACCCAGACTGGTCCCGGTCCCAGCACCCAGACTGGTCCCGGTCCCAGCACCCAGACTGGTCCCAGCACCCAGCTGGTCCCAGCACCCAGACTGGTCCCAGCACCCAGACTGGTCCCAGCACCCAGACTGGTCCCGGTCCCAGCACCCAGACTGGTCCCAGCACCCAGACTGGTCCCGGTCCCAGCACCCAGACTGGTCCCGGTCCCAGCACCCAGACTGGTCCCGGTCCCAGCACCCAGACTGGTCCCGGTCCCAGCACCCAGACTGGTCCCGGTCCCAGCACCCAGACTGGTCCCGGTCCCAGCACCCAGACTGGTTCCTGCACCAAGGCTGGGTCTTGCACCCGGTCCATCGGATGCAGTGTTTCTCTTTGTCTCCACAGATACTGGTCGAGAGGTGGTCCTGGGTCCTGAGGTCCTCACTCATCCATCTGGAGGCCTCACTTCACCGGGGGTCTTCGTCTCAGCAGAGGGTCCTCGCAACATCTCAGAGGGTCCCCACGATGAGGTCCCCCACGACGTCTCAGAGGGTCCCCACGACGAGGGTCTCAAGGATCCTGACGACGAGGGTCCTGAAGACGTCTCGCCGCTCGACGAGGGTCCTCACAAAGACGAG
>JBBPBX010008787.1:0-13249 GCA_038048925.1 Garcialebias charrua
CTGGTAGAGTTAATGTGGACGCTGACACTTTGTCACGCCTTCCGCTGGACATTGACAGTTATGTTGGAGAATGTACAGAGGAGCTTAGCCGAGACATTGTTTGTGCAACATGGGAAGGGAGTGAGGTAGCAAAGAAGAGTGATGTTGCCTATGTAGCTGCCTTAAACCTGGCTCAAGACATTGGGTCGGACACTAGGCCAGACGCACCAGCCTTACCTAGCATTAGCCATGAAGAGCTAGTGAGAGCACAAAGACAAGACACGACAATTAAAGAACTCCTCAGGTTAAAAGAGACCAAACCCACACTAACTGACAGAGACAGACAAAATGCAGATGGGTTAGTGCGGAGGTTAATGCGTGAGTGGGGGAAACTTAAGATGGAGAATGAGCTACTTTACAGAGAAGCTGGGGGTAGAAAACAGCTTGTACTGCCTGCAGAGTACAGGCCCTTGGTGCTGAAACTCCTTCATAAGGACATGGGTCACCTCGGTGCTGAAAGAGTTATCAACCTGGCCCGAGATCGCTTCTACTGGCCCTTTATGAAGAAGGACATTGAAGCTTATGTGACGAGACAATGTCCCTGTATAAAACAAAAGAAACCCACCACACACGTCAGGGCACCCATGGGGAGCATCAGTTCCAGTGCACCCATGGAGCTAGTATCCATTGACTTTATGCATCTAGAAAAGAGCAGAGGTGGTTACGAATACATCCTTGTTGCAGTTGACCACTTTACACGGTTCGCTCAGGCGTGGCCGACCAGAAACAAGTCAGCCAAAACTGCTGCGGAGAAACTATACAACGATTTTATTCCTCGTTTTGGGTACCCTGCTAGACTACATCACGACCAGGGCCGTGAATTTGAAAACTCACTGTTTAGGGGACTACAGCAGCTGTCAGGTGTCAGTCACTCACGTACAACACCATACCACCCACAGGGAAATCCTGCCGAGCGATTTAATCGCACCCTACTACAAATGCTGAGAACTCTTGAGGAGGCAGAAAAGGATAACTGGAAAGACTTTCTGCCCCAAGTTGTCCATGCATATAATTGCACAAAACATGAGGCCACAGGGTTTGCCCCACATTTCTTAATGTTTGGACAGCATCCCCGCTTGCCCGTGGACCTCATGTTTGGACTCAACACAGAGGAGGACAGTGAAACACCATATGGATATGTTCAAGAGTGGGCAAGGAGGATGAAAGAGGCTTATCGTATTGCTAACAACAACAGCCAGCAATCGAGCGCTCGTGGAAAGAAACACTATGACCAACATGTGAGAGGAGTTGTCTTGGAGCCTGGTGATCGAGTGTTAGTTCGCAACCTGAGAGAAAAGGGCGGACCTGGAAAGCTCAGGTCATATTGGGAGCAGACTGTGTACATTGTCAAAGAGCAGATCAATGACAGCCCCATCTACAAAGTATGTCCTGAGAACAATGCCCAGAATACCAGGGTCCTCCACAGAAATCTGCTGCACCTGGTGAATGACTTACCTTTAACTGTTGATCACAGAAAAGATAAAGCACCCACCAAGAGCAGAGTCAGAGGCCACCGGGTCACTCCAAGCCAAAGTAATCGAGACAGCGACTCATCAGATTCTGAGAGTGACTCCAGGATGCGTTATTGGCTCAGAGTACCTGCGTCAACAAGACTACAGGAACCAGTCACCCAAACTCATCCAGTGTCGAGCCAAGTTTTCACACCCGTGGACCAACAGAGGGACTCTCAACTGAACACTGTAGATGAACATTTTCAGCATCCAGCTGAAAATGAACTGGTCCAAAACGGTGAAACGGACGATGCACAAAGAGAACAAGAACTGGGAAGAGACACTGAACAGGTTGAACCTGAAATTGAGCGAGAGGAGCGAGTACCAACTCAGGAGGAATTTCTCAGGAGGTCTACGCGAGCAAGGAGACCACCTCAGACATTCACCTACAACACTATGGGTCAGCCCTCCTATCAGCCACAAGGGGTCATAGGTCATGTTGGACTGTGTGGGTTACAAGCTTCACCATTATGGGTAATGCAACCTGTACAAGAGCAATTTTATACTCAACAGACTGTGCCTTATGCAACGACAATGCCTTTTGCAGTGCCTTATAATTTGGTATACTGAGATGTGTACACTGAAGGGAAAGGTTCTTTTGAGTGAGGTTCCTGTGACAAGAACCAAGTTGTTAATATTTTGTGAAATGTTATCACTGGCGTTAAAGTGTCGGGAGCCACCTTTTAAGTTGGGGAGCGTGTGGTGCACCTGAAAATGTCACCACAATATTTGGTTTTCTTATGAATGTAAAGTATTTCCATGTGCAGCTGATCCTATGTTCAAATATATGTTATATTTGGTTTGCGGTTCGGCAAGTTAATATGCCTGCATTTTTATAGTGTTTTTCTGAGGAGCGGTGATGACGAAGCGGAACCTTTGTTTTGGGGGGGTGCGTTGCTTCCAGGTTGGTTTTGGGGACGGACGGCTTCACATGCTTTCTGGATCTAAACGGCGAAACAATGGTCGTCATCTTTGACTCCTAATTTTATTATTCTTCAGGTCAGTACATGGTGAAAACACATCACAACTACGATGTAAGATGTTTACCTCTTATGTGAACAGCACATATCACTGTGTGGCGGTTTCTGTGCAGTAGTTGCAAGTAAATAGTCACGTTAAATCTGGCAGGATGCCAGCTCGCGCTGGGAAGGTCTCGCGAGGGAAAGTGAATAGAAGGATGTGATACCTTACTAACTCAGAGTTTTGAGTTTCACTTTGTTTTGTTTGAATGATATTCAGACCAAGTGTGGGAACTGAGGTTAAAGGTGGAACAAGGTTAGATTCTGCATTTGTTTTGTAAGTCTTGTCATTTTATTTTTGATCGGTGTTCAGTTAAAGTCAGTGTATATTTTAATGCTTAGATCAGTAAATATACAGCTAAGTGCAGTAGAGCCTTTGATCGGTGTTCAGTTGAAGTCAGTGTACATTTTAAATGCTTATATCAGTAAATATAGAGCTAGATGCAGTATTTGACATATTGTCTTCATCTAAGTGAAGGGTGAAAATGTGAAAAGGTTAATTACTGTAACACTGGTAAAAGAAGGAAACCAGGTTTGTAAATCATTAATACCGTACAGGTACACTGTAAAATATTGGTTTGTTAACAAATCCTATAAATAAACATGCTTTCTGGATCTAAATGGCGAAACAATGGTCGTAATCTTTGACTCCTAATTTTATTATTCTTCAGATGGTGTGTCATCACTGTTGCAGCAGTCCTGACACTCGGGACCTGTAACATGTTTGTACAAAGTTCATCTCTTTTATCAAAAAATATTTGTGCAGCTGCTAAATAGCTGGCTAGCACTACCATGTTTGTACTTGTTAATAACTGAGTTTTAATTTTATGTGAGTTGATTGGCACTATATCTTTTTTTTTGTTGGCTCAAAACAGCGTTTTTGCTAATGCTTGATAGCAATAATTAAAACTTCACAATACATAACATTTGCTAGTCAAATGTTTTACATCAGGCTATATTGATTTAACAGCTTAGCTATGCTTGAGTTGGCAATATGTTGTGGACTGTTGAGCATGATAATTTATGTGACTAAAATAAACAATTTTTACACAAACTTATGTTATGTGAAATTCTGCAGGAGCACTGTTAAAATATTTTGTCAGCGAGAGTCCACATTACCAGGCTCAGCTGTGGGCAGAGCATCAGGTAAGAGAAAGACTCACCATACAGCATACAATTAATTTTTATTTATTATTACACTCCAGAGTTTGTAATAAAAGTATGCAAGGAATGTGTGTGCATATGTATGTCATCTTAGGTCCATCTTCGTCATCTTCAGAGCTAAGTGTAGCACCTCATCCTCTGTGCCCACTACAATCACTTCTGATCTACCTGGTAAGTTAACTGCATAACATCCTTTTTATAACTCCTAAACAACTAACTCATAATTTTTTTTTATTTACAACGTAAGCAGAAAATAGAAGACTTTGGAGGAACAAATACTGTTTAAACATGTCTGAAGAAAATGTCAGTTTTACTGGCTGATTTGTTTTATTACTACTGTACAAGCAAAAAAGCAAAGTATGAAAGTATTTTTATACTTTTTCATAAAAAAGTGAACAACATAATTACAAGTATGATGTGACATCTAACATAACTACATTTTTTGTTATTTTCATCTTAGGTCCATCTCCATCCTCTGCAGAGCTAAGTCTAGCATCCTCTATGACCGCAGTCTCATCTGTGTCTGCAACTACTGCTGAACTACCTGGTAAGCAAAACCTCTTTCATAAAATTGTTTAACCATCTTGAGATATAATTCCAATATTATTTCTAAAATCAGACACTTAGACAACCAAATTATTTACAATTTTTTTAAATACATTTCAGTTGGTGTACTAGCAGATTCCTTTTTATTATAAGCAAAAACACACTGGTATAAGAATAGTTGAACTTTTTATTTAAAAAAGTAAGCAACATAATTGTAAATGTGATATGACTTCTAACATATTTTTTTGTTGTTTTCATCTTAGGTCTATCTCCATCCTCTGCAGAGCTAAGTCTAGCAACCCCATGTGCCCACTGTCTCATCTGTGTCTGCAACTGCAGATGATCTAACTGGTAAGTTAACAGCAAAACATCTTCTATAATTCCTCTTTGATCTCCAGATCATTTTCAGATTAACAGTTATGTACATCGCAAACATTTTCTGCCCTTTTATGTTATTATTAATCTTCATCTTTCTTTTGTCTCTTTCTCAGAAGCTTCCACATCAAAGTCCGAGCCACACCAAGGATCATCAGCTCTGCCAATGGACCCAGCTGAGTGGCCATCTTTCCTCTCAGATGTAAACAGGACTGAGCAGGTGATGAGAGGACCACTGCCTATTAAGGATACCTTTTCCTTCCCCAAAAGGCATGATGGGCAAAGTTTTTATTTTTAGAAAGTTTGATTTTACCAGTTTATTCATAGGCAGTTTTATCAATACATTATGTCATATCTGGCCTTCTGAGGACATTCATGAACTTGATGTGGTCCAAAATTAAAATGTTTGACACCCCTGCAATAAATTACATATATACATTAAAAAGGACTGTCAGAGTTGCAATATGTTTTGTCAGGTGGGAGAATGATAAAACCATCTGACCGTTGATTGCAGTAATTCACATTATTAGTAGAAACAGAGGGCCCCCATCCAAATTTCGCTTAGGGCCCCAAAGAGGCTTGGGCCGGCCCTGCTTATGCCTGAACATGGTGTTCGTTATGGACAATCCATGACGAGCACAGAAGTCCAATAACAGAACACCACTCGGGTTCAGATCAGGGGGGCCGTTCCTCCCAACCACACCCCTCCAGGTCTCACTGTCATTGCCCACGTGAGCGTTGAAGTCCCCCAGTAGAACAAGGGAGTCCCCAGGAGGTGCACTCTCCAATACCCCCTCCAAGGACTCCAACATACAAAGCATTACAATAGTCAAGTCTGGAGGTCACAAAGGCATGGATGGCTTTCTCCAGATCACTATGGCTGAGGAGTGACTTTACTTTAGAGAGCAGACGGAGCTGAAAGAAGCTGGTCTTGACAACAGAACTGATCTGTTTATCAAGCTTTAAGTTGGAGTCAAGCTGCACTCCAAGATTTCTGACCACCGGGTTGAAGTGGGGGAGGGGAAAACCAAAACTGGGACTGGGAAGGATGTTGCTGGTGTCACCGGGTGCACCAAATAAAATGCATTCAGTTTTATCTGTGTTTAGGTGGAGGAAGTTTTGAGAGAGCCAGTGCTTAATGTCATTTAAGCAGTTGACAAGAGTGTTTGAACTGGGTGAGGGGTTGGGAGTGACTGGCAGATAGATTTGTAAATCATCTGCATACATATGAAAAGACAGATTATGACGTGCAATGATTGATCCTAATGGCAGCATGTAAAGAGAAAAGAGGACTGGCCCCAGAATGGATCCCTGTGGTACGCCAGAGGTCAGAGGGGTTGATGAAGAGGAGGACAGATCACCTATCATGACAGAAAAGGTTCTCCCGGTTAGGTAAGATCTGAACCATTCTAGCACAGCTCCCTGGAGGCCAACCAGCTGAGACAAACGGTTGATTAGTACCTGATGGTCGACGGTGTCAAAAGCTGCTGAGAGGTCTAACATCACCAGCAGAACAGGGTTTTTTGCATCCAGGGACAGAAGAATGTCATTCTGCACTTTGAGCAGTGCAGATTCAGTACTGTGACGGGCTCGAAAACCAGACTGAAATTTTTCAAACAGGTTGTTGTGCTCTAGAAAAGATTGAAGTTGAATAAAAACAATCTTTTCTAGGACCTTCGATAAAAATGACAGATGGGAAACTGGCCTGAAATTAGAGAGAGCTGTAGGATCTAGGCCTGGTTTTTTGAGAAGAGGCCTGACCACAGCGTGTTTGAAAGCAGATGGCACATAACCTAAAGTTGGACAGCTGTTGATAAATGACAAAACACAAGGACCAATTACATCAAAGGACTGTTTGAATATTTTTGATGGAATGATGTCCAGAGAACAGTTTGTTGTTTTCATCTGCTGAACCACCTTGATGAGGTGGGGCAATGAAACAAGGTCGAACTCGTCAAAAACAGCGTGGTTATTGCAGATGCACATGACTAGACAGTGTTTGATGGACTGACAATGTTCTGCCTGATAGAGTCTAATTTGTTGACAAAATAGCTCTGAAAGTCATCACAGGTAGACTGAGTGGCAGTTTTCAGAACATTGACAGAAGGATTGATGACAGACTGGATTGTGGTAAAGAGCGTCCTCGGCCGGTTGGAGCTGGTGGAGATTAAATTGGAGAGGTACTGTGATTTGGCCTGCTTAACAGCATTTTGATAATCACAGAGAGAGTCTCTCAGTATTCCCTGGGATACATGGGATACATATTACTATGGAAACAAAAATAAATCAATCCACTTAAAATCAGAACAGATCACAGTACATTACAAACATTTAACTACTGCTGTCATAGTCAATATTTTAGCTGTGGAAGATACCAACTGAGGGTCACTAAGATTGGCGTGCTGTCCACATTCTGTGCATTTTGTCTCTGATGGGATCAGATGTTTGGGGAACCCATTGAGAGTTTGGCGTCTCTACTGGTGATGATAAGAGTGTCAGGAAGATCCATCCATCCATCCATCCATTGTCTTCCGCTTATCCGGGGTCGGGTCGCGGGGGTAGCAGCCTAAGTAAGGAAGCCCAGACTTCCCTCTCCCCAGCCACTTGGAGCAGCTCCTCCGGGGGAATCCCAAGGCGTTCCCAGGCCAGCCGAGAAACATAGTCCCTCCAGCGTGTCCTGGGTCTTCCTCTGGGTCTCCTCCCGGTGGGACATGCCCGGAACACCTCACCAGGGAGGCGTCCAGGAGGCATCCTAACCAGATGCCCGAGCCACCTCAACTGGCTCCTCTCGATGTGGAGAAGCAGCGGCTCTACTCCGAGTCCCTCCCGGATGACTGAGCTTCTCACCCTATCTCTAAGGGAGAGTCCAGACACCCTGCGGAGAAAACTCATTTCAGCCGCTTGTATCCGAGATCTCGTTCTTTCGGTCACAACCCAAAGCTCATGACCATAGATGAGGGTGGGAACGTAGATCGATCGGTAAATTGAGAGCTTTGCCTTTTGACTCAGCTCTCTCTTCACCACGACAGACCGGTACAGCGCCCGCTTCACTGCGGACGTTGCACCTATCCGCCTATCGATCTCACGCTCCAGTTTTCCCTCATTCGTGAACAAGACCCCGAGATACTTAAACTCCTCCACTTGGGGCAGGACCTCCTCCCCGACCCGGAGAGGGCACGCTACCCTTTTCCGGCTCAAGACCATGGCCTCGGATTTGGAGGAACTGATCCTCATCCCGGCCGCATCACACTCGGCTGCAAACCGCTCCAGTGAAAGCTGTAGATCACGACCTGATGAAGCCAATAGGACCATATTCCTACTTCCGCTCTCGACAAGGCAAGTCGCATATCTTTCTGCTCCTTCCTTCCCTAAGTTTTTTTCCTCCTCCCTGCTTGCTTTTTGTCTCGTCTGACACTTCAGCGCTCACTCGAACCAATTTGCGATGGAATTAGTAAATTGGGCTGTTTCTTCAATAGATAAGATTTTTTCCACGAAGCGGACCGTGCCAGGAGAAGCGGTCTGCCCCTCTGACACACACGCGGCTGGATACATGATGGACTCATGGGGACAGTGGCAGCCTATGTGTTTGACCGTCTTGAGTGTCGAAGACGTGGAAGATTTGTGGATTATTGGACTATTAGTAGCAGCTGCTCTTTTTTTTGGCATCGGAGGGACTGTCTGCTACCTGAAGCTGAGGAGGGCTTCGGCGGCTATCAGCGCGCTGGCGAAACTCCCTGATCAGCATGATTCTCTGATCCGGGCCGTGAGCAACTCATCCCAGCTGTTGTATGAGCTCAATCGCACGTTGGGTGCGTCGGTGGACTACCGGGGACCTGCTGGGCGTTTTGGAACTCGTTTACAGCCGCCTGGGTCCCAACTGGGCATGGATGGGGGTTCATAGACCGGAACCTCATATGATTTGGAATTTTGGCTCTGAAACAGCGTCTGGACTTGGAGGCTGCAGTGAAAAAGAACACTGTGGTCTGAATTGGAATAAACAAAAAGACTATCTAATCTGGTTTCTGCACACGTCCTTGAAAAGAGGCCTGTTTGGAAACTTTCTCCTGGAGCGTAGAGTTGAAGTGCCCTTGCTGATCTCCCTCACCCGCACCCCCCAGAGATCTCTGTGTGTGGCTCGGATGACGCCCAGCTGAACAAACTGCTGAACTGTGTTCTTTGAAGTTACTCACAGACTAAATATCTCCTTGCCTGTCGTCAAAACTGCAACAATGTCTCGTGTGACTGTGCTTTCGCTGATAGAGTTTTTGAGACTTTATCATGGAGTGTCCTCAGGCAATCTTTGATAAATTCTTTTTTTGAATATCACAAATGATACCTACTGTGCTTTTCCTTTTTCCATATCTGTTTTGCTCTTCATCCATGATGGATGAGAGATGGCCGCGCTGACGAACATGCGTGTTTTGAACATGCGTGTTTTGAATTGCAGCAGCTTAACATTCTCTGACCTCTGGATGACTGTGTTTACATGATCACGTTGTATTGGTTTACTGGTGCAATGTTAATAAAAAATCTCTTATCTTATCTCTTATCTCTTATATCATCTGCAAAAAACAGAGAAGTGATTCTAAGGTCACCAAAATGGATCCCCTCATTACCTTGGTTGCGCCTAGAAATTCTGTCCATAAAAGTTATGAACAGAATCTGTGACAAAGGGCAACCTTGGCGGAGTTCAACTTTCACTGGAAACAAGCCTGACTTACTACTGGCAATGCAGACCAAGCTCTGACACCGGTTATACAGGGACTTAACAGCCCGTATCAAAGGGCCCGGTACCCCATACTCCCGGAGTACCCCCCATAGAACCCCCCGAGGGACGTGGTCAAATGCCTTCTTCAAGTCCACAAAGCACATGTAAACTGTTTGGGCAAACTCCCACGCACCCTCCAGGACCCTGCTGAGGGTGTAGAGCTGGTCCAGTGTTCCACGACCAGGACGAAAACCACACTGCTCCTCCTGAATCCGAGGTTCGACTATCCGACGGACCCTCCTCTCCAGAACCCCTGAATAGACCTTACCAGGGAGGCTTAAGAGTGTGATCCCCCTATAGTTGGAACACACCCTACGGTCCCCCTTTTTGAATAGGGGAACCACCACCCCAGTCTGCCAATCCAAGGGAACTGCCCCCGATGTCCACGCGATATTGCAGAGTCGCGTAAGCCAACACAACCCCACAACATCCAGAGCCCTAAGGAACTCCGGGCGAATCTCATCCACCCCTGGAGCCCTGCCACCGCAGAGCTTTTTAACCACCTCGGTGACCTCAGCACCAGAGATTGGAGAGCCCGACCCAAAGTCCCCAGGCTCCGCTTCCTCAGTGGAAGACGTGCCAGTAGGATTGAGGAGGTCTTCGAAGTATTCCGCCCACCGACTCACAACATCCCGAGTTGAGGTCAACAGCACGCCATCCCCACCATAAATGGTGTTGGTCGCGTACCGCTTTCCCCCCCTGAGACGCCGGATGGTGGACCAGAATCGCCTCGAAGCCGTACGGAAGTCATTCTCCATGGCCTCTCCGAACTCCTCCCACGCCCGAGTTTTTGCCTCAGCAACCACCCGAGCCGCATGCCGCTTGGACTGCCGGTACCTATCAGCTGCTTCCGGGGTCCCACAGGCCAAAAAGGCCCAATAGGACTCCTTCTTCAGCCTGACAGCATCCCTCACCGCCGGTGTCCACCACCGGGTTCGAGGGTTGCCACCACGACAGGCACCAACAACCTTGCGGCCACAGCTCCGATAAGCTGCCTCGACAATAGAGGCGCGGAACATGGCCCACTCGGACTCAATGTCCCCCGCCTCCCTCGGAACGTGTTCAAAGCTCTCCCGGAGGTGGGAGTTAAAGCTCCGTCTTACGGGAGACTCTGCCAGACGTTCCCAGCAGACCCTCACAATACGTTTGGGTCTGCCAGGTCTGACCGGCATCCTCCCCCACCATCGGAGCCAACTCACCACCAGGTAGTGGTCAGTTGACAGCTCCGCCCCTCTCTTCACCCGAGTGTCCAAGACATGCGGCCGCAGATCAGATGAGACGACAACAAAGTCGATCATCGAACTGCGACCTAGGGTGTCCTGGTGCCAAGAGCACAAATGGACTTATGGATAATCCATGACGAGTACAGAAGTCCAATAACAGAGCACCACTGGGGTTCAGATCAGGGGGGCCGTTCCTCCCAAGGAAGATCAGCAGCACTTTGAGATTTTTATTAATGAAAAGTGCATTACAAATTGAATTCATTATTATTATTATTATTATGTTAAATTCTGATAAATCAAGTACTTGATTATCCTCTCTGCTGCTTCATCAGTAATGGAACCACTTTCTTCCTGACATTCTGATACTGTTGTTGTCCCACACATAACATCCTCCTCTGAATTTATTGCCACTTTGAACATGTCCAGCATTTTTTTAAAGAGATGCCACTTTGCTGTGGCCTTGTACGTACAGGATCTTTTGCCCACTGTACATGCACAATGCCAGGTATTATTTTCTTTGTCATTAGTGACAATAACCCTTCCAAGTCTGCTGAAAAATGCTGTTTTAGGTTCAAAGACAGACACATGAAAAGTTGTGTCTGTCCCCCTGACAAAAAGATTAAGTGAAAATGGTGCATTATTTGATAGCGCCTCCTGCTGTTTTTTCAAAAGTTCTTCTTTTCTTTGAAGACTGAACCATAAATTGTCAACCAGGATGTTGAGGGTAGATTCAGACAGAGGTCCTTCTGAGTCTGTGGTGCATGGACAAAAGCGTAATGATTGAATGTGTTCGCACTCAAAAGGCAAAATCCCACTTTGCTTTGCAAACTGTGCATTCACATTACACCTGTCAAGCTCACATTCTGATCTGTGAAATTGTGTCCAGGTGCTTTTATTACATGAATAGGTTTTGATGGACCATAAAAGGATTTCTCAACAGCAAAAACACCTTTTTTGGCATCCACACACTGACTCCTTAAATGTCGTTTTTGTGAAATCAGCTCCACATTTTCTTGGTGTTTTCTTTTCAAACGAATGGGCAGCACGGTGGCACAACTGGTAGAGCTGCTGCCTCTCAGCGAGAAGGTTGCCGGTTCAAATCCCGGTCCGGGGCCTTTCTGGGTGGAGTTTGCATGTTCTCCCCGTGCATGCGTGGGTTTCCTCCGGGTACTCCGGTTTCCTCCCACAGACCAAAAAACATGCTTGTTAGGCTGATTGGTGACTCTAAATTGACCCTAGGTGTGAGTGTGAGAGTGGATGGTTGTTTGGTGTGAGTGAGACAGGTCCCTCTTGTAAATGAGTCCCCGTGACTCAACGAGGCTAGCCTGTATAAATAAAGGTTGAATGAATGAATGAATGAATACAAAGATTATTTTTTCTCAGGCGCAGATTGCACATTTCACATGTAATTATGTCTTCTGAGCGGACAGGTGGCTGTGTTCACTGCAAGTTGGTGGCTGCTGGCTGGACAGGAGTCTGTGTTCCCTGCAAGTTTGCATCTGCTGGCTGGACAGGAGTCTGTGTTCCCTGCAAGTTTGCATCTGCTGGCTGGACAGGAGTCTGTGTTCCCTGCAAGTTGGTGGCTGCTGGATGGACAGGTGGCTGTGTTCCCTGCAAGTTGGCATCTGCTGGCTGGACAGGAGTCTGTGCTGATGCACAGCTGGACACCATGTTGAAAGTCATAGTGTGGTTCACCAAATGATTAACAAACCTGTCCCTTCTGTCAATGGTTAAAGCTGGGGTATGTAAGATTGTAATGTAGTCTGTAACTTTTCAAACAATATATTTTTAACATATTTCTTCACTCTGTCACTATCTACTGACAAACTGATGTTAGACAAAGTAATCTCTGAAAAAAACTATAGTCCCCTTGCTTCTCTATCAGCATTTATAAAAACACTAAAAACACAGAGTGACCAGGACAATGACAGCCAATAAAAACAGAGTTTGTAACCAGCCAATTAAAAACAGAGCTTGAATTTGAATCAGCCAATAAAAACAGAGCTTGAATTTGAATCTCAGCAGAGCCTCCCCCTCAGAGCCATATATGGCGCTTTGCCTGTTGAAAAAATTTTTAAGTTCTGCACTCTACAGAAAGTTACACATAGCACCTTTAAAAAACAGTATGGGCAATGAAAGCGAGATGTGTCTCTACAGGGTAGGCCACATCTGAAGATATGGAATTCTGCAGTAACAAAAAGAAATGACTAAAATTAAAAATAACATCTATATAAACTACAGATATGTTTAAACAAAAAATGGTTCATTCCCACTCAAAATAGAGCAAGGACACAGTGTAATAGCTACAAACATAAAATAAAAATGTAATAACACATCAGGAAATATACAAATGATTTGTTTTAAAAAGGCATGTCTGAAATGAATCACTTTATGTTCTTTAACATTATTCTTCCAGTTTTGCACGATTCAACAACTAATTTTATGAGTCACAATGGCTTCCAGGTAATAAATATACAGCAAACAATTAATTAAAATTGTGAAAGTAATATTGCTCAAACAACCAAAGGGAAGTATTAACTAATTAATTAGATTTCCCCATTTACTCTGTAACTTTTGACACACACACACACACACACACACATA
>JBBPBX010008787.1:30409-53531 GCA_038048925.1 Garcialebias charrua
AGTACTCAAAGGCGGTGAGCAGCCAGCTCTCAGAGGGACTGCAGAGTTCAGATAAAAAAACACTCTGTTCATATACAGTAGTTCTCTCTGTAAAGATCTGTGCACACTCGGGGGGAGGCTGCCGAGGATGGCCAGAGGCGAATCCAGAGTCCTGAAATGATGACAGAATGTTTATTCAGCTGTGCTCCTCTGAAAAGTCTGTGGAATTCCTCAGTAGCAGGTTTGGGAAGGGAAGGTGTGTCAGGTTTACAAAACTCCTCAGGCGTGTTGAGATAAGACGGCCTATCAAGGCCATTCGGGGAGCCGAATGTCAGATAAACACGATTGTTTTGGGCACAGGCAGAACTTTAATGACATCTACCTTCAGTCTGTGTCTGTCCACTCGCTTCTGAAATGTCCAAATTAAAATGACCATACCAATGGAACGTGCCTGAATAACCCCAATATGTAATCCATTCAGCCAAAAGTCTGGGTTTTCGAGACATGAACCAAGCCATCATGTAAGGCATGCAACCTGACCAGGTCCAGATTTGCTGCCGATGTCTTCCTTTTGTGTTGATAGACCAGGAACCAGCCAAATCCAAAAAGCAGGACCCAGTTATCATAAATCCAATTAAATGTGTCCTTAAGATCCACAGATGACAACAGAGATAGACACGTCATCAAGTCTTCCAAGTCGATGAGATATCCAGCTGTGTGCATGCCAACAGAGCAAATCGGCTTGCCTACAGCCTGTCTTCTTTTTGAAGAAATGTGATCAATTGTGTTGAGGGACCATCCATCCATCCATCCATCCATTTTCTTCCGCTTATCCGGGGTCGGGTCGCGGGGGTAGCAGCCTAAGTAGGGAGGCCCAGACTTCCCTCTCCCCAGCCACTTGGAGCAGCTCCTCTGGGGGAATCCCAAGGCGTTCCCAGGCCAGCCGAGAAACATAGTCCCTCCAGCGTGTCCTGGGTCTTCCTCTGGGTCTCCTCCCGGTGGGACATGCCCGGAACACCTCACCAGGGAGGCGTCCAGGAGGCATCCTAACCAGATGCCCGAGCCACCTCAACTGGCTCCTCTCGATGTGGAGAAGCAGCGGCTCTACTCCGAGTCCCTCCCGGATGACTGAGCTTCTCACCCTATCTCTAAGGGAGAGTCCAGACACCCTGCGGAGAAAACTCATTTCAGCCGCTTGTATCCGAGATCTCGTTCTTTCGGTCATAACCCAGAGCTCATGACCATAGATGAGGGTAGGAACATAGATCGATCGGTAAATTGAGAGCTTTGCCTTTTGACTCAGCTCTCTCTTCACCACGACAGACCGGTACAGCGCCCGCTTCACTGCGGACGCTGCACCTATCCGCCTATCGATCTCACGCTCCAGTTTTCCCTCATTCGTGAACAAGACCCCGAGATACTTAAACTCCTCCACTTGGGGCAGGACCTCCTCCCCGACCTGGAGAAGGCATGCTACCCTTTTCCGGCTCAAGACCATGGCCTCGGATTTGGAGGAACTGATCCTCATCCCGGCCGCATCACATTCAGCTGCAAACCGCTCCAGCGAAAGCTGTAGATCACGATCTGATGAAGCCAATAGGACCACATCATCTGCAAAAAACAGAGAAGAGATTCTAAGGCCACCAAACCGGATCCTCTCAACACCTTGGCTGCGCCTAGACATTCTGTCCATAAAAGTTATGAACAGAATCGGTGACAAAGGGCAACCTTGGTTGCCCTTTGTGTTGAGGGACCAACTGACATAATTGAAATCCATAGTTATGATTCTGAAGATTTTGTAGAAGAGAGGCTCTCAGACAGTTTCACAGACAAGACGAAGCGAAAGCAAAGCGGAGACCGAGAGGATACGTCCGCACTTGAGAAGAGCAAGTGTTGAAGTAACGTAAACTTAAGCACATGAAATGTTTAAAACAGAGAGGAGGCTTTTTTCTGACAACATAAGAACATTGTTCTCTAGTTTAGAACAGACATTGTTATTACTATTGGTGATGGTGAAAGTCAGGAATACAGTACTTTCAGGAACAAGCAGTTGACATCAGAAAAGCCTTACAAAAAGCACCAAAAAGGTGGTGATTTGCACAGAGCTACAGGAACATCTTTCGAGTGTTCACTTTTAATCACATAGACTAAAAATCTGCACAATATTGGATATACCTTCTGAAACCCACCTGCCTGAGTTGATGTGTGGAGCTCATGCAGTGGATGAAATGAAAACTGTTCTGCTCTCTAACACTGTCAGAGTCAGAGTATCTTTATTGCCATTTTTAAAATTATTTATTGTCATTTCTTTAGAATAGAATAGAATATATCTTTATTGGCATTGTCATTGCATTGGGGCACAAAACATTGCAATTGGCGCACGCACCATCCATAAGAGGGGACATGCGCACGGAAGCCGCAGCAGAAATTAATCTGCGGCGCCAAACAATCAGATATGGAAAAAAAGGAAGGTTACAATAGGATAATCAGTGGTATTCAAAAAAGAATCTATCACATTTTGTCTTAGGACATTCTATGATACAATCAAAAAACTACCAGCTCAAGCACAAGCTAAGACAAATCACATGTTGCATTTTGGTGGCTGAGCAGTGAGATAAGTCTGTGAACAACGTCCAGATAGAGCACAGTTCTACAGATGGACTCAGCTGGCTCATCTGAAGGCACACAGAGAGCTCTCGGAGGGAGGAGGGGGCGACAGTTCTTTCCAGTACTCAGACTCCAGGAGAGATTTGCAGTCAGCCTTTGTTCAAGGTTACTTGGGGTGTCCCGATTAGATTAATTTATTTATTTATTCTTCAGGGCAGACTACAGTGTACTCTTACTGTTTAGCCTTGAGTCCAGGTGCTGTCTGAAGTCCAATTCGTCCAAATTATGTGAGCTTTCATTCAACCCAAGCTACAGGTCCCCGTCTCCTCCCTGGTGAAGCCCGCTCGGCTGTAAACAAGTCCCAAACTGCACCGCAGGTCTGTAGTCCTCCACAACCGTTTCTATCGTGCGATTAAGCTCGAACAACAGCTGGTTCGTTGAGGTCACAGCTCGGATCAAAGAGTCATTCTGAGTAGGAAGTTTTGACAGCGCGTTGATCGCCGCGGAAGTCTTCCTTAGTTTCCAGTAGCAGAAGCCCCCGCACAAGCCAAAGAGCAGCACACCTGCTACCATAAATCCAATTATATACAGATCTTCCACGTCCTCGACCGAAAGAACGGTCAGACACATCATTTTCCACTCTCCCCAAGAATCCATGATGTAACCGGCCGCATGCGTGTCGAGGGGGCACGTTGGTTCTCCTGGTCCGGAGCGCTTTGTGGAAAAAAATGTATCAATTGAGGAGACAGCCCACGCGATTAAATCCATGTTCCAAATTGCTTCGAGTGAGCACTGAAGAGTTGCAGACAAGACAAAAAGCAAAAGCAGGGAGGAGGAAAACTTTAGGGCAGGAGAGGAGCAGAGAAGCGACCTGCTTCGCCAAGAGCCGGAAGTAAATAATTATTGTCATATTGTCAAGAACATAATAGATAAAATAGCTGAAAATTGCAAAAATCAGCTGCATGACAGGACCAGGAAGATATCTTGAAAAAAACGCCATTTTTTAAAGACTGTTTTTAAAATTACTCTGTTAGTTTTTAAATAAAAGTTATGTGAGTAATTCTCAAACCAGTGTTCTGGTTTCTGTTGTACAACTACCAGTTTATACCTTTTACAAATAAAATGTTGTAACTATTTTATTTATTTATTTATTTAAAACTACTATTACTTATAATATTACTTATAATATTTACTTTATTATTTTAATAATTTGATGAAGAGAGACAAAAAGATTAATCTGATTGAGTCTTTTGCGAGAGGAGAGTACCAAGGGATTGGGGGGTCCCAGATTGGCTAGGAAGTAAGAAGGGAGGTCTTTGAGGAAAATAGGTTGGGAACCACTGCTCTAAACAATATCAAATTAAATATTTTAGCTTGACATGATGATTTTTTTAGAGTTTGGAAAATGTTCAAGCCGTGACAAATGAGAAACGAGTGCCGAGAACAGAAGAGTACTGTCGAAATGTGATTAATACAAAGAATTGTGTTTGACTAATTGGATTTGAATATTTGGCCAATCTTTCAAAAAGCCAGCAACAATTTGTCTTAGTATGAACCATTATCAGAAATTTGGCTTGACAGTCGTCGCTTTTAATGTGAAACACAATATTTAACCAAATGGCCTCAAGCGCAGCGATCGCAGTATTAAATTACAACGCACAGCAGGCTGTTTCTAACGGAAAACGTCCCATTATTTTGTGTCAAAGTGCCAGCGCTGCCGTTTCTGGCTTTTCTTATAAAAAGAAAGCAGATTTTTGCAACAAACTTTAAATAATTCTATACCTTCAGTGAAAAAAAAAAAACATTTTTCTAACATTTTTCTAATGTAAATTTTTCTAACATTTTTCATTTACTAAAATGTATTTGTCACAAAAGACTCGCATCACATGTTAATGGGGAAAAAGGTGCTCTCAAATAGCATTTTTGGCACTGTATCAGGAGTGTAATTGAGCATGTGTGTTAGTGTGTATGTTAAAGTGCATGTGTGTGTGTGTGTGTGTATTAGGGTTGTAGGGTGGAAGGTTTGGGGGGCTTTAAGAGAGTTGGGTCATCCTGTTGCCTGGTAACAAGCTTCAGATTGACAAAGGAAGAGCAATTTAGGACTACTTTCCCCAGAAATCAATACACCAGGCCGATGTGATGATGTGAGATTAGCCAGGGGAGAGAAGCCAACATATTTGGCAGGGTTACTTCATAACCAGTAGAAGAAGGTGTGGGGAAGATTGAATCTGAAACACTGAATATAAAGATATCAGGTCTGGATACCTAGCATCTGAAATCTCACTAAAATGAGACTTTTCCAGCCCTCAAATCCCACAGGTAATGATAAAGTTACAGTAGCTAAGAGAAAACTCGCGAGGAGGGATGAATTTGATTTTAGCTGTGTTGTTTAATACCATCTGTCAGAATGCTGCTAATATTGCCCGGGGTGAAGGGACACAGAGCGAGGCTGTAATATTGGGAAAAGATTGGAGCAAGAGAGAAATGCAAGTTGAATAAAACTTTACGACAGCAGTAAACACGGAAACTCTTTTTATGCATAAAACATGTGCGCTGCCAGCTGATAAAACACATTTAAAGTTACTAAGGTTGGAAAAATGTAATTCAGGTTACAGTGTATGGATACAGTAGAAAAGCAGTAAGCACTGAAGTGCTTCCTATACATTTTGTATGACAGGCCCCAATTTTAAAGGTAAATCTGACGTACTGACATATAAATAATTTTCTTGTGGTTTTGTGTGGTTATACCGGTACATCATAATAAAAGCTAAAAGTTCAAATATATATATGTCTGAGTGTCCACCCCAGAAAATTTTGAATAAAGTAGATGCCATTTTCTGCATTCTGGAATATTTTAACATGTTGTTTAACATCTAGTTTTACCTACACAAGTAATACTTGATACTTGACCCACTCACCCAGCACGCACACTCTTTGCCCCACTCCCCTCAGGACGGAGGTTGAGGAGCATCAGATGTAGAACCACTAGACTGAGGAACAGCTTCTACCCTGAGGCTGTTAGACTCATGAATGAATACATAATAAGAATAATCACTGCAAAATATCACATCATGCGCTGATCTGTTTCTTGTTGCTGTGTTCATTTGTGACCATCTGCTCATACAGACTCATGTTCGTGCTGCTGTTTGTAATGTGTGTATTTCTTAGTTATATCCTAGATGTTATTACTGTTTTTTTCTCTTACATTTTGTTGTTGGATGTAACTGGGACCCTGCGTACATAATCTCGTTCCATCACATGTACCACATGCGTTGCAAATGACAATAAAGATTCTCTGACTCTCTAGCTGTGTTTCCATCCATTTTCATTTCGAATTTTGAGCTAATTTTTGAAATCTCGCAAATATGTAAATACAAATTAATGCGAAGCAGAAGTGTTTCCATCTGCTGGCTTGTAGCGCATCTACCAAGCCACGCACAGCGTCATTACGTCAGCGTCATTATGTCAGACGTCAGCACTGCGCATGTCTACAGTAAACAGGAAGTAGCGGTTGAAAACAGAACCCGGCCACACATCTCGTCAAAATGCAGAGAATATTTCAGGTATGTGTTGCTATCGGGCAAGTTGTATTTATTCTGTCATGCCAACTAGTTTTAGCGATGTTACATGTTGTCCGGAGCGGAAACAGCTGATCAGTCACGTGACGTGAATGTTCGCTACGGCAGAACTGAGTCGGAAAATCTGTTTCCATCTGTCGTTTTGCGCATCTGCTCATTTTCGAAGATCCCAAAAACCACCTCAAGCGAGCGTATAAACTTTTTGGCGAATTTGAGGAAGTAAATACGGATTTTGCCGTTTCCATTAAGCTTTTCTGCTGCAATACTTCAAAATGCGCAGCTAGAAACCTTGATGGAAACACGGCTTCTGACTCTTTCTCTCGCTCTCTCTCTCTCTCTCTCTCTCTCTCTCTCTCTCTCTCTGATTCAATAAGCTCTCAACCTTGTCCTTTCTATGGGACTTTAAACATCTGCTAAGATCATGGCAAACACATCCTGTCACAGCCTAAGAAACACAGTGTAGCCTAAGTTAACTTATGGGTGGGGGGATCACTGGACAATATGAAAATGTAATAATAATCACAACTTTCTTATTAATGGCCTAGCATAAAGCAATATGATGATCATCCATCATATGTATTAGTACTTAATTAATACTTACTTAAAACTCCAGTAATGGGCTAGGTGTAACCTTAACCAGTTGTAGGGTCAAGAGACAAACTTGTAGCATTAACACAGTATGAACAACGTTCAGGAATTGTTTCTATAAGAACGTTATCAAATATTTTACGTGAACAGTAAGCTCGCGCCACCCACGAGGAAATGTAACTAGGTTGAGCTAACCTCGGACAAACAATCAAAGATAGCTGTAATGGTGGAGGTAGTGAAGCTCACGGTGTTACCGGAGGTATTTCTGCCTTATCAGCCAAAATGAATGCAAAGAAGACAGAAAAAAACTAAATAAACTCTAAACTACTAATAACTTCAAATATATGTACTTACTGTAGTAGATGTTTTTGTGCCACGGAGTGCCACAAGGCAAGGACTCACAATGAAATTCAGTATGTAAGAGTGTAAATTTGACATTACACAACCTCTTAAACACTTTGTACAATATCGGTTTAGTGTTAACTGAACATAATCAAAGACTAAACTTATATAACCAGAAGTTACAACATATAAAACACACAAAACAAAACAACTAAAAAAGCTGCGAGTGCCTGTTAGACGCTATTCAACAATAGAGTGACTATAGTGCATACTTGTTATTTTTGTTATGACGGGTGTATGATAGTTTCCCTCAAAATATGATAATTTTATGTCTCTAGTACGATAATCATACATTTTTCACCTGGCAACACTGGAGACAGACAGCCTCAGAGAGAGGAGGAGCGGGGAGCCTGAGTGAGCCCTGTGTTACACACCGGCGCAAGAGCCGCTTGTTTATATATATTTTTTAAATTAAGCGAGAACCAAACCTTGGTCCAGTCCCTCAGCGGGCACTGAACAGAACCAAGCCACCGGGAAATGTTCAGGCGAGCAGTGGAAAACTGAAACTCGTTTTGATCCGGGACTATTCACAAAACATCCGGGGCCTTAGCCCCGGAAGCCCAGGTCTATGGACGTGCCTGCCTGGTGGACATTATAATCAAGAAAATAAATTACAATCAGTATAACCTAAGTCCACCTTGTGGATAGTCTTTTGGAGGAACACTACAAGCAAAATCATTTTCAGTCTCTGCCAATGATAGCTCCATACTGTCAAGGTTCATGCTCGATAATCTGGGTAGAAAAATTCAACAAAGTTAAGTCAGGTCCTCTGGACGGTTTCATTTTGTTGAAACATTGTATTTCATCCAAAAGACTTCATCAATCTGAGGATCCACAACAAACTCAGTCTTATAAATAGCACCTGTAATTAGCTAACCCTTAGCTAAACACTAAACCAAACTAAATCCTTGTTAAGTGATAAAATTGGCTAACTGTTGCGAAAAGCTAAAGTAGCAGCAACAGAAATAAAACCTTAAATAAATGCTTCAACTTACAGCTTTCTTTTCATATCAGGTTTGAACATAAGTTGATAGTCAAACAAGCAGTTGTAAAACAATCTACAAGAATAATTTTTAGGGGAATACTGTGTGGACTGTGGCTCTCGTAGCTTGATGGTCAGTACCACAGGCACGCAATCCTGTAGCAGTTGCTTTGAGCACAGGTTGAATCAGGAAGGACATCTGGCTTAAAACAATTTCCAAATCTTTTCTGTGAGTTTGCTCACTGTGGCAACTGAAGAAAATATGAACACTTTAACTAAAATAACTATTAAAAAAAACAACTGTGAGGAGATTCACTGTTGTCCACAGTTGCATACCTTATCACTCAAGCACCACAATCACACAGACATTATAGAGAAATTATACTGAGAAATCACTATTTTCTTTATCTTTTCTTTTGAAAATGTTGACAGATCAGAACATTATCAGTATCTAGACAGGAGGGTAAATTGTAGTTGATTACTGTGACACAACAGTCCAGAAAATAACATGAATACAACCATATGTACATCAACGAAAGTCCCAATGGTTTACACATGGAAAAGCTTTGTTCACTGACATTTGTGGTTGTAAAACCAATGTTTTTTTGCCATTTTCTTTTAATCAAACAATTAATTTATTACAATTTTTATTATTACTCTCTTATCAAATATGAGATTTATTACAGAATTATATAGGTTTTGAGTAACATTCAAAAACTGAAAGTTATGCACCATAACTCATGTTCCCTGAAGGAAGGGAACGAGGTGCAACATACTTGCTATGGGAATTGCGCCCCCGCGCGATTACCTGAAGGAATACAATCACGCCTTTTACGGCAGGGGGCGTCACCCCGCGTCAGAGGTACCGCCTTTCAGGTACTTAAGCGACTGACGCCCCTCCATCTTTCTCAGAAATTGCACTTCACCGAGCTTTCAGCATTGAAAAGGGCCAGCTATGTTGCACCTCGTTCCCTTCCTTCAGGGAACATGAGTTATGGTGCATAACTTTCAGTTCCCTTTCAGTTTGGTCTCTCGGTGCAACATACTTGCTATGGGAACGTAATTCATTCACGCCCTTGAAATGCTCAGCAAAATGCATGTGAGAACCTCCGTCCTAAGGGACGGGCATCTCCTAGCTGCTTACTACAAGGGATGCAGAGAGCAGATGCCAAGAGGAAAAGCCAAATGTGAGAGACATCCACATGATGTCTCACATGACCATATATATAACACCAACTAGAAACAGCCTAAGTGTGCTCCAGTAGCGTGAGTACTCATCGACTCCTGTTTCCCTTTGAGCAGGAGGAGCAATGTTTTCCTCTTTGTTGTTGTTGTTTTTTTTTTACGGCCCGACTGACAAGTGGAGCCCATCCTGATGTTGGAGATCAGTCAAGGAGAGGGGAAACCCTTCCATTATACATCTCCCAGGCAAAAAACATAAACATCAAGGGATACCCTTGTGAATGTTATTGCTGCTTGTGTCGGGACAAAGCAACCAAAGCCTTAGGCTTTCAGCCAGTACCTTTCAGAGGCCAGGCTGAGAGTTGCCACAACCCTGGACGTGGGTGTAGAAGTTGTCCACGTGCCTGAGTCAGTAGGTCCCTATGAGGAGGCAATTGCCATGGTGTCCCTGACAACATTGAGATCAACTCCGGGAACCACGGTTTCTGTGGCCATCTGGGAGCTATGAGGATCAAGGAGAGGGCTCCCCGTCTTACCCGTTCCAATGTCGCCCCGATCAGAGGGACAGGTGGAAAGGCATAGTAGAGCACCCCTGCTGGCCAATCATGTGCCAGAGCGTCTATCCCCAATGGAGCATCTGTCTCCTTCAGGGAGAAATAGAGGTCACAGTGTGAGCTAGCTCTGCAAGCGAACAGGTCCACAGAGGCTCTACCGAAACGTGACCATACCTGTTCCACGATCCGTGGGTTCAGGCTCCATTCCGACGCCAAAAGAGGCCCTCTTGAAAGGGCATCTGCTCCATAATTCAGATCACCAGGGACATGAGTTGCCCTAAGTGACAGAATTCTTGGAGCACACCACGTGAGCATCCTCCGTGTCAGATCGAGGAGGGCCCGGGACCTCGTCCCTCCCTCTCTGTTGATGAAAGACACCATGGTCCTGTTATCCGATTTTACCAGGATATGATGTCCGGCAACCAAACCTTTACTGAAGAAGTATTTCAATGACAGGAATACGGCCAGCAATTCCAGGAAGTTAATATGTCATTTGGCTTCCTGCTCGTTCCAAAGGCCGCGGGCATTCTGGTTTCTGCAGATTGCTTCCCATCCTGTTTTTGAGGCGTCCGTCGTGATGACTACACGGGACGACACCTTTCCCAATGAGACTCCTTCTGTGAAAAGGGACAGATCTCTCCAAGGTTCCAGGGCCTTTAGACACTCTGGGTCTATTTTAACCGTTTTTGCTTGTTTAGGCAGAGCGGGTTGTATTTGTTGGTTAAACCATACCTGTATGGCCCGCATTTTCAATAATGCACGCGGCACACAAGGAATGGCTACTGCCAAGAGGCCTAACAGGCATTGGCACGTTTTAACAGGGACCCGTTGGTCCAGCTTAAATCTTCCCAGGCAATGGCGAATGGAGCAAACTCTTTCCTTTGAGAGCCATGCCCTGTATTGGACAGTGTCAATCTGTACACCCAGAAATACGGTAACCCGTGATGGAGTCAGATCGCTTTTCTGTAGGTTTATGACAAAACCGAGAGACTCCAGGTGAGAGATCACCTTAAGGGAGTGTGACAGTGCCTGCCTTTTGCTTCCAGCCAGAATTAGCAGGTCGTCCAGGTAATTCAAGACCCTGAGTCCTTGATTCCTAAGAGGGGTCAGGGCTACATCCAGACATTTAGTAAATGTACGCGGAGCAGTCTTTAAACCGAAGGGTAAGGCTTTGAATTCATAAGCGTTTCCTTCTAATGCAAAACGGAGGAACTTTCTGTGTCTCCTCCACACGCCTATATGGAAATAGGCATCTTTCAAATCCACTGTACATGCATAGTCTCCTGGTCTCACAGACTGGAGAACTTGCCGCAGTGTAAGCATCTTGAACTTGAAAGTTTTAATTCTTTTATTGAGAGTCCTGAGATCCAGAATCGGTCTCAAGGAACGGTCCTTTTTGGGCACCAGGAAGTACTTGCTGTAGTGGCCAGAGCGTAGTTTGCGTCCTGAGACCAAACTAATCACTCCCTTTTGCAGCATCGTTGACACTTCCTCCCTCAGCATGTGTGCGCGTGCAGGGTTGATCTTAGATTGCAACACCCCTGAGAAACGGGGCGGTCTCTTTGAGAACTGCAACTTGAACCCGTGACGTATTGCTGTCATGACCCAATCATTTGGTAGACACGCCTCCCAGGCCTGCGCATGCACGTTGAGCCTGGATGGCATGTTGAATTGCTGCTCCTCGTGTTTCGGCGCTAAAGGGGTGACATTTGACCCCTCTCGCGCCTTTTCGAGCAGGCTGCTCGGCCCAACAGAAGATATCATGAGATCAGGCCGTATCTGTCGGATCTCGTGTATCTTGCTATGGTTCATAGTTTGACCGTTAGGTCTGGGTTTTATAAAAATGGGACTCGAGTCAAGAACCAGGGCAGTCTGTGCTTTGGTACTTTTATTTTTGTACATGTCTGAAACAGTGTCTGTTTTGTTTACATATACAGTAGGCGAGTCATATTTGGTGCGCGCACACATGTCACCAGCTCCTCGTGTTTTTTTACGAGCAGAGACTGGGATCAGAAAGTTAGGTTCCCGTACCTCGTGGGCGGGCAAACCTGTAAAATTATTAGTTCGTCCTGGTTCATCAGGTCCGGAACTGGTTTCTGTAGGAAGAGGTCGAAGCAGCACTCGGACGGTACTGAGAAGCCTCACAGTCCCCAGCGGGTCTCTTTCGTGGGAGACCACGCGTGTTTTCCATTGGTGGGGCAAATTCTTTCCTTGTTAAACCCTCGCGGAGGGCATCCGCTTGTTTGCGTCTTTGTTCTAGCCTTGTCTGGACAAGTTCCAGGAATCTCTCGAAGAGTCCCGTCGACTTGATCGGGTGCTGTAGGAAAGTGGACCTCTGGTTTTCCGGGAGGTCCGACAGTGTTAGCCAAAGATGGCGCTGGGCGACAACTATTTCTGCCATTGCTTTGCCTTGGGAAATAGCTACTGTCCTCATCATGCTGAGCACGAGGTCAGAGGCACGGCGGGCCTCCTCTATGGCCTCGGTTGCGGCTTGTTCGTCTTTTGTTACCTGGATATCCTGTAGTTTTTCTACCAGGTAGGCCTGTACCATGCTCGACGTATTCATTGCGCGAGCCACGAGGCCTTGAGCCTTGTAGCACTTCTCAAGTTGTTTCTCCGAAGTGCGGCAAGCCCTGCTGGGTGGCGCTGGTTTCATCCCCGTGGCTATGGGTGCCAGGTGAGCCGACAGAGACTCCTCTATCGGGGGTGCGCTGGCAAGACCCAGAACCTCCATTCCTGCGACATCCAAGAGTTGGGACAATGGCAGCACGATGGGAGCCCTGGGTTCCGCCCAAGAGTGTTTGAGTTCCATTAGAAAGTCCGGAAAAATTGGCATTTTCTGCGACGTTGTCGGTTGCTTTGCGTATAAATAGTTTCCCGCCAGCCTCGTAGCCTGTTGGCGAGGCGTGGGGTCTGGCCACGTGACCTGCAAGGCATCAGTGGCCCTATGGCACAGGTCGAACAGGGCAGGTACCGACAAGTCCGGTTCCGGAAGGTTCTGCGCCAGGTTCTGGGAGGAATGAACAGTTTCTCCCTTGTCACCGTATTCGGCGTCTATGTCGGACACTTCTGGCATTGAGTCCTCGACGGCAAGTGAGGAGTCCGACGCGTTGTCCTCCCCGACCCGGCCACTGCACTCCAGGTCCACGTTTTCAGGCTCCGGTTCTGGAGCAGGCAGGTTAGTGCGACGTGCGACCTTCATCGCCGCGGTCCTTGCCATAGATTTGGCCAACGTGTCCGTGCGGCGTTTCCTCACTGTGGCCGTCATTCGACGACAGTGGGGGCAGGAGTCGGGGGATTCCAGCGCTTTCCTCGCGTGCAGGATCCCTAGGCAGACAGGACAGGCCTCGTGGGTGTCCGTCGCTGAGAGGGAGTAGCCGTATCCGCTGGGGCATGGGCGCGAGCGAGGACTCGTCGTCCTGGTTTTCTTTTTCTTTGTCCTCCGCTGTCCTTTCTCAGGAGCCATGTCCGGAGACGAGAAGAGTAGAAGTTAGTCCTAGTTTCCTTTTGTTCGAAGCCGTGTTCTCCGTCGTCTTGCTTTCGCTAGTAGACTGCTAGAGATTAGCAGAAGGTTGTGGCGCAGTTAGCGTTGTCGAGCGAAGCTGCGGAAGAGAAGAAAACTTTGGGTAAGTAGAAAAATGCTGGACTAGATTTCGCCAGACCAGCAGTACGCAGGAAAATTTTCTCTGTACGCTCAGTGTAGGGAGCAAGCTCACCTCAATCAAGCGACGCGACAACAGAGAGGTCCTGCGATGTTCAGGTGTTTCAGCGAGGTGAAGGGCAAAAAAGAGAAAGATGGAGGGGCGTCAGTTGCTTAAGTACCTGAAAGGTGGTACCTCTGACACGGGGTGACGCCCCCTGCCGTAAAAGGCGTGATTGTATTCCTTCAGGTAATCGCGCGGGGGCGCAATTCCCATAGCAAGTATGTTGCACCAAGAGACCAAAATGAAAGGAAATTGCTGTTGTAGTCTATGAAAAAAAAGCAAAAAAGTGTTTTAAAAGTTTGTGTATTGTATACAAAATAATTGAAACGGGAAGCTACAGAACATTTTATCAAACCAAACCTATCTGCAGAGATTTTGTCTTGTTGACTACCTCAACGGTTCGCTCCACTCAAACTACAATACATTTTCATTAGAAGCTGTGCAAACAGCTTGTCCAAATACATCTAAACCAGGTAACTGGATTCTTTAAATTGGCCATGCAGGTGTGAAAATGAGTGTGAATTTGTTTATCTGTCTCAGTTGGGTCAGAGCCCAGTGTCTTCATCAATTCATGCTGGGAGAAATGACATAAAGTAACTGTGCTCCATAGAATACAGTTATAGTTAGATGCCCCTTTTTGCTTCAGTGATCTCCATACTACATACTGTATATTACTGTTTATATGTAGATATTTTGCCATGCAACTCTCTTAAGCCTTTTTTTTTTTTTTTTCAATACCTTTGCAATGGTGACATTTAATAACCTAATTCACCACTAACTACATTATAATTTGCATTAGGTCATCAGGTGATTTTCTGAAGTCTCATTAGGCTACCAGTGGTGGGCATAGCTATTCAAAAAGTTCTCTTCACTTAACCATATTCCACTAACGAAAAAAATTAGCTTTGCTAATGCTAAACTGGTAAAAAAAATTAATTGTGCATGCTAACAGTCAACCGCTAACTGTTTAGATGACTGTTACTCGATCTATGTCACGTCTTCATCTTCTTCCAGTTAAAACTGTGCCGACTAATCACGTCTTTGTCATGTGTACATGTAATAAGCAGAGCTTAATTTGTAAACCAATCGATGCCGGAACGCAAATAGCAGAACGGCTGTGGGGGGTGGAGGGGGCTTTGGGGGTCCTTCCCCAGAAAATTTTGAGTACCGTAAATTAGATGTGATTTCCTGTGTTTTGGTGTATTTTAACAAGTTGTTAAACATCTACATTTGCCTATATTTGTAAACACTCGCATCCTGCCCCCTTACTTGACAGTCCTAAGCTGACTCTTCTCTGCTGAATTCATTGTCCGACTCCACATACGAAACCTCTAGGCACTCACCCCACCACTCTTTTAGGGGCGGAGGTTTTTTTAAGGGTAGAAGTGTGTAATAATATAGGACTTATTGGTCAGTTTACTGACTTACCTATATTTTAGGTGCAAGGTTTGAGCAGGTCTTATCTGCACAAATCTACCACCAATTCACGAGTTCACCCTTTTTCCGGTATTAAATTGCTTTAAAGTGATTAGACAAAATGTAACTTCACGAGAGACTTCAATTTATGTTGATCCACCAAAAGATAGACCTTTTATTGAAATAATCATAAAAGTACATTAAACATTTGTGTCGATATTAGCTCTGATTTACTAACTACTTTGACAAGAATTCAAATTAAAAACAAACAGACAGTTAGGATCTAACTTACTGTTGGCACATTTACTTGAAGTTTACTGGCTTAGGGAAAATGAAGAAATAGGAGGAGAATATAGGATGAATGAAAGCTAAGTTTAAAGGAAGTTAATTATTTGGAAATGACAGGGTGGCACTTTCCCACCACGGGTTCAGCTGGACTTTTCATACGTTCAGAACACAATCAATGCCTCGTTACTTGTTGACGAACGTCTCTGGAGATAAGAGTTGAAGTTTTGTGGACACTAACGGACTATGTTGTCCAGTTCACGTCCAAATGACTTCCGCGCGTGTGTGCTGATTCAGACGAGCGAAAGAGCGCTTCTCCCGGCAGGAACAGAGCCAGCTCCTGGCTGAGCTTTCAAAATAAAACTCCCAGAAAACAAATTCTTTCAGAAAATGAGTGAATGAGGCACAGTAAGCTTTACTGTAACTCCGGCTGAGAACGTAGGTCTAATTGACACAATGACCAGAACGTTTCCAGCTTTTTCCAGAGGAGAAAACCAGTTGTTAGAAAGTTCTCCCCTTCGACACTAAAGTCAAAACGGAAGTAGACTTTATATGGAGGGTGGAGTCTGCCCACCTCCTGAATGGCTTATTGGTTGGTTTAACAAAATAACAGATGGATATTTCATCCCATAGGCAGAAGGTCTCTGAAGGACAACAGGACAACTGTTTACATAAGCGGCCAGATGGACTGGCCCGTGAAGTGGAAAATTATGTCTAGCTTGAAAGACAAAACAGAGAAGGAAGTAACAGCTTTACCTGACTCGTGCCTTAGATTCAGAGCACAAATGTAATAAAGAATAAACCAGCAGAAGGTCAAACTCATGCAAGTAACAGATCATCATTAAATGACAAAAATATACTGTTGATCAATTTTGAATTAACACACATTAAAGAGAAAGTTATTTCTGATTGATTGGTGTCCATTAATTCAAAACAATTATAAAAAAAATAGTGTCCACTTGTCTCCTTGAGAGTTCCAAGAAAGTGTAACACTCAGAGTTTCAGAGAGATGTGAAGAGGTTTAACTCCAATACGGACATGAGAGTGCTATATCTCTACAAGTGGAAATGCTTCACTTGAAGGGGCAGATGATCGCATGTGATATTAAGAAGTCATGTTGTGTCATCTGTTGCGTTAAAAATTTGTGTTCATCTAATTATTTTTATTTTAAGAGTCAGAGTAAGAGAGTCTTTATTGTCATTTGCACCGCATGTGGTACATGTGATGAAAACGAGATTATGTACACGAGGTCCCAGTTACATCCAACAACAAATGAAAGAGAAAAACAGTAATAACATCTAGAATTAACTAAGAAAAACATCAACTAGTAATACACTAAGCCTAATATAGTGGGAATAAACAGCAGCACGAACATGAGTTTGTATGAGCAGATGGTCACAGATGAACACAGATGAACACAGCAACAAGAAAACAGATCAGCATCAGTATGATGTGATATTTTGCAGTGTTTATTTTTTATTTTATTTTTATTTATTCATGAGTCTAACAGCCTCAGGGTAGAAGCTGTTCCTCAGTCTAGTGGTTCTACACTTGATGCTCCTCAACCTCCGTCCTGAGGGGAGTGGGGCAAAGAGTGAGTGTGCTGGATGAGTGAGGTCTTTCATGATGCAGGTGGCTCTTTTCCTGCATCTGGAGGTGTAAATGTCTGTGATGGTGGGGAGACTGACTCCAACAGACTTCTGTGCAGCCTTCACCACTCTCTGCAGAGCTTTCCTCTCTTCAACTGTGCAGCCTCCATGCCACACGTTGATGCTGGAGCACAGGACGCTCTCCACTGCACACCTGTAGAACGAGGTGAGAACTGGGCTGCTCAGACCAGCACGTCTCAGCCGTCTGAGGAAGTAGAGTCTCTGATGACCTTTCTTGATCAGGCTGGTGGTGTTGTTGCTCCAGCTGAGGTTATCATTCATGTGTACACCCAAGTATTTGTAGCTGGAGACCACTTCCACTGCAGACCCACCTATTTTCAGTGGGGCATGGGTGTGTTTGTTCCTTCTGAAGTCCACAATCATCTCCTTTGTCTTCTTCACATTCATGTGAAGATTATTCTCTTTGCACCAGCTCTCCAGGTGTTCCACCTCCTGTCTGTAGCTGGACTCATCATTGTTTGTGATGCATCCCACCACCGCTGTATCATCTGCAAACTTAACAATATGACAGCCTGGAAGTGTGGCTGTACAATCATATGTGAGCAGAGTGAACAGAAGGGGGCTCAGCACACATCCCTGAGGAGAGCCAGTGCTGAGGGTTATGGTGGAGGAGGAGAAGTTGTGGATCTTCACGGACTGTGGTCTGTCTGTTAAGAAGTCTAGTACCCAGTTACAAATAGAGGGGCTTAGTCCAAGTGTAGATAGTTTGTCTATCAGAGTTTGGGGGATCATGGTGTTGAAGGCAGATGTGAAGTCCACAAAGAGCAGACGCACGTATGAGTCCTTCTGATCCAGGTGGGTGAGAGCAGTGTGGACCACGGAAGAAATGGCGTCCTCTGTTGATCGGTTCTCACGGTATGCGTATTGATGAGGGTCCTCATTGATGTTGACGGTTGCCTTGATGTGGGACATGACCAGTTTCTCAAAACATTTAGCGACTATCGGGGTGAGGGCCACCGGTCTATAGTCATTCAGACCAGTCACTGTGGAGCTCTTTGGGACTGGGATGATGGTCGCGGTCTTCAGGCAGGTGGGAACTGACTCCAGTGCAAGAGGCTCTGTGCGCAAGTATCGTAAATCACTTGCGCATTGACCGGAAAGGTGATTTCCAGCTTCCGGTCTAGCCCCGGTCTCAGTGAAAGTGGTGCTGTCTGAATGTTTACAAGAGCTGCCCAAGACAAGTATCAGCTATGTTCATCGTATCGTTGATGTCTGGTCCCCTGCTCCGACAAGCAAACTAACAAGGGATTTAAATTGCATATCTCAAGTTTCCTGCACAACTACGAGGGTAAGTAACGTTAGTTTGATCGCGTTGTGTTGTTGCTACCTGTTAGCGGCTAACGTTAGCCTATTAGCAACACGATCTTTTTTTTGTAAACTCACGTTATAAAAACAGCTTTTCCACACTTAAATAAAACGGCTCATATTTTGTGATCCTTCTACAAACATGCTGCTCTTCTCAGTTTCATGCAAAAATCAGGAGACAGCTGTGAAGTTGTTGTCAGGACTCTGTGTCAGGTCCATGAAGAAAGCTGAAAAACCTCACCCTAGGGTGAAGCTAGGATTGTTCAGATGACAGTTTTAAGATTGCTGGTTCAGTAACCCCACGTTCCTGTTGTTAATGTAGATTTAGCTAAGATGGTAATTAAATATTAAATAAAAATAGGATGGAATTGGCTACACTTTACTTTGAGGAGTGGAGTGAGGATGTCAGTGTGAGTCAATCTAGTACATTCAGCTACATGTTTACATTCTTGGTCTAATTATTTTGACCTCGTGTGTTTTTATGCAGCTCTCAGAAACTAAAGTCTTCACTCCCAGACTGCTCCTCCTGTTAGCACCCTAGGAAGCAACACCTCCATTGGTCGACTGCCAGGTTTGGGAGCACCTGTACCTCCACCATTCTCCTCCAGCTGGGACATGAAGGTTTCTGAATTTAACACCACCTCTCTGTCGTCACAGTTCAGCCGTAAGTTCATCAGTATCTGTGCAGTCTTGTTTGAATGTATGTGCGTGATATAGATTTAATTATTGTGTGTGTGTTTGCAGGTGACTTTGGCCTGCAGCCAGAGCCTTGTGCTGAGCCAGCTGGTTCAGAGACACTCCGGCCCCTCCTTGCCTCTGGCACGTCAGAGTCCATCTCAACAAGCAGCCCTTCTTCAGCGTCGTCTGCGCCCCAACACATCAGCACAGGCTGGCCTGGTTCTGGCTGCTGCTGGTGCTAAATACCTTATCAGTCAAAGCAATTACAAGATTTTTTTTGTAAAATTTTCAGCCCTCATTAATCTGTTTACCTACTTGGTAGCAGATTCCATAAATCAATAAAAGTTTTATTTAAGGTTTTTAACATACGATTTCTTACCTGTAAAATCTTGACCTTCTATTTCACAATTAAAGTGTTCAAATATTGAAATACAGAGGATATTGTGTTGTTGTTACTGTGGCTATAAAACAAGACTAACAATAATTTAAAAAAATATCCAATTGAATGGATAATATATCTGTAATTTTCATTTAAGGCATTTGATTGTTAATATGTTTGTTTAACTTTACCCTGTTTTTGACACCATCAAATAAACAAGGTTTTTCAAAGTTGGACCTCTCAAAAAACTTTATTTTTATTTTACATAGGTACAATAAAATTAATTTAAAAGATATCCACATACCAAAATACAGTGGTCAATAAAATGTTTAGTTACTGCACTTACAAAAATGTGACTTTTATTTTTATTTACCTCCAAAGAAAACAGTATAACATGTTTCCATCAAGAATATCTACTTACAAATGTAAGACAATGTCAATATAAGTAAATGACAGCATTTTGTTTTTCTTCAAGACTGTGCCATCAGCTTTTCTGTCAAACTTCATATCTCCAATGGAGATATGAAGAAAAGTCTTCTCTTTGGTCAGGAATCCATTTCCTGACCAAAGAGAAGACTTTTTACTCTGGAGGAGCAGGGATGAAGGTGTTTGACACCGTAGTTCTGTACAGTCCAGGATAACTTGTGTGTCACTGTAGCGGCCATCAAAATCTGTGCTGCAGCTCGGGGGCGGCTGCTGGTTATGGTGGGAGTTGATGAAGACCAGACTCTGTGTGGAAGCGGAGGAAGGTGGTTCTCCTCCTCCAACACCAGGCTTCTGCAGCAAAGAGGCGAGATATATGAATCTTGTGCAGCACAGAGCCTGCAGAACCTAGATTAGTGTGTACAGTATTTACATGTCAGTACACTAACACACAGTGAACTAAATACTTAATTTAATATACAATAAAATGACAAGTTAAACAGGTAAAATCAATAAAAAATGAAGTAAAATCAATAAAAATTGAAGTAAAATCAAGTCTCTATGGAGAAAACATTACCTTTGCCCAGGTGTGATATAGTTCTCAGCAGCAGGTGCACATGAGGGAGTGAAGACTTTAGTTTCTGAGAGCTGCATAAAAACACACAAGGTCAAAATAATTAGACCAAGAATGTAAACATGTAGCTGAATGTACTAGATTGACTCACACTGACATCCTCACTCCACTCCTCAAAGTAAAGTGTAGCCAATTCCATCCTATTTTTATTTAATATTTAATTACCATCTTAGCTAAATCTACATTAACAACAGGAACGTGGGGTTACTGAACCAGTAATCTTAAAACTGTCATCTGAACAATCCTAGCTTCACCCTACGGTGAGGTTTTTCAGCTTTCTTCATGGACCTGACACAGAGCCCTGACAACAACTTCACAGCTGTCTCCTGATTTTTGCATGAAACTGAGAAGAGCAGCATGTTTGTAGAAGGATCACAAAATATGAGCCGTTTTATTTAAGTGTGGAAAAGCTGTTTCTATAACGTGAGTACACAAAAAAAAGATCGTGTTGCTAATAGGCTAACGTTAGCCGCTAACAGGTAGCAACAACACAACGCGATCAAACTAACGTTACTTACCCTCGTAGTTGTGCAGGAAACTTGAGATATGCAATTTAAATCCCTTGTTAGTTTGCTTGTCGGAGCAGGGGACCAGACATCAACGATACGATGAACATAGCTGATACTTGTCTTGGGCAGCTCTTGTAAACATTCAGACAGCACCACTTTCACTGAGACCGGGGCTAGACCGGAAGCTGGAAATCACCTTTCCGGTCAATGCGCAAGTGATTTACGATACTTGTGCATAGAGCCTAGTGAGGTGGTGAAGATGTCAGCCAGCACCTCACAGAGCTGGTCTGCACATTCCTTCAGAACTTTCCCTGGGATGTTGTCTGGTCCGGTTGCTTTATGAGGATTAATCTTTCTGAGACTGCCTCTCACTTCTGCTGCGGACACCCTGAGATGCTCTTCATCTGGTGATGAGGTGAGTCTGGTGCTAGCTGGTCTGTTTGGATCATCAAAACGTGCATAAAACTTATTGAGGGCATCAGGCAGAGATGGGTCCCTGGGGCATTGTTTGTTTTTGCCTTTGTAATCTGTTATGCATTTAATACCCTTCCACATGCTCCGTGGGTCTTGTGAGGTGAACTGTCCCTCGATCCTCTGTGCATACGTGGCCTTGGCCTTCTTAATGCCATCCTTCAGTTCATTCCTGCTCTTTCTCAGCTCCACTTTATCTCCTGACTTGAATGCAGTATCCCTGGCTGCTAGCAAGGCGTGAACTTCTTTATTTAACCAGGGTTTCCGGTTCGGGTAGGATTTCACATATTTTTTTATGGATACATTTTCAGAGCATGTACTGATGTAACCCAGGACTGAGGAAGCGTACAGTTCCATGTCCACTGAACTTCCATCAGTGGCTGCTTCTCTGAAAACAGACCAGTTTGTCCTCTCAAAACAGTCTCTCAACATGGGGGAACTATCTTGAGGCCAGATTGTTATTTCTCTTTGTTCCGGCTTGGAGCGCCTGAGTGGGGGGAGTTCTCTTGGTGCCAGGATCAGAGACTCGTGATCGGAAGCTCCGAGCGGTGGGCGTGTCTTCGCCGTGTATGCCCCCTTTACATTTGTGAAGACTAAATTAAATTTCCAATATAAGTTTTATTCGTTCAAGGCACTCATAATTGTTCATATCTTTTTTTTAATCAATAAGCCTGAGAGTTGCCGGATCAAAGCAAACAGTTGCCGGAACGCACCCTGTCAAAATAAGAGAGCTCTTGGACCCTGCAGGCTCAAATTAAGCACTGGTAGTAGTGCCCAATAGACTTTTTGAGGCACGCCCACAGCAGACAAAAACAAGCTTGTGAATTTTGTAAACAGACTGAAAGTTAGCAAAACCTAATTTAGTGCAAGCTAATTCCACCAACAATTTCAACCGTTAGCAAAAACGCTAATCTGCTTAGAAGTAGCGGAGATTAGCGTATTAGCAGAACTGTGCCTATCACTGGTCATTACACAACATCTATCTGCAGTATATTTGTACTAGATCATGGGGCGGCCGTGGTGTAGTGGTAATGGCAGTCGTCTCCCGATCGGAAAGTTGGCGGTTCGACTCCCGGGACCCGCACCATGTGTCGTTGTGTCCTTGGGCAAGACACTTAACCCTGAGTTGCTCCCGGTAGGACTGGAAAGCACCTTGCATGGTAGTCTGCCGCCACTGGTTTATGAATGTGTGTAGCATTCAATATATGTGTAGCACTTTGAGATTTTCAGTAATGAAAAGTGCGTTATAAATTGAATTAATTATTATTATTAGACCTCCCGTTGCCCTTCGGTCAAAATTACCCATTGGGCTTCAGTGTTAAAACAGAGGCCTTGTGGTCATTTTGACCCAAGGGCAACAGGAGGGCTACACATACGAGACATACAGACCTATAGACAGAGAAAGACAACACCAAACAGAGACACACACAGTGATCAGTGAGAATAAAGAGAAGCGGTGAAAGGTAGACACATAAAGTCTAATCTGTTTGAGAAACTTTCACACAGGCTTTTCTTCCGCTACATTTCAGTGTAACAAAACCCTGGAAGGCTAGACAGTGAGAGCCCTTGATAGGCAGGAATGTGGATCCTGAGAACACCAGGAGGAGATTTGAGGGGACAGAGCAAGGAAGAATGCTCTGCAAGCAGCTCTTGAGCCAGTGGGAACAAGGCAGCAGGAGAGGATCACCGTGACCTGTGCTGACACCTCTGTCATCATGTGTCCTCTGTCTCAGACCAGAGAAAAGGGAGGTAATGGTGAGGCATTGGAGGAGGAAA
>JBBPBX010008788.1:0-27500 GCA_038048925.1 Garcialebias charrua
ATACTAGTGTTATACTTTAAGTATACTTCAATAAACTAAAATATGAACTTGAAGTACACTATAAGTACACTGGAAGTCTAATTAAAAGTGTACTACTAGTATACTTTAAGTATACTTCAATAAACTAAAATATGAACTTGAAGTACACTATAAGTACATTGGAAGTCTAATTAAAAGTGTACTACTAGTATACTTTAAGTATACTTCAATAAACTAAAATATGAACTTGAAGTACACTATAAGTACATTGGAAGTCTAATTAAAAGTGTACTACTAGTATACTTTAAGTATACTTCAATAAACTAAAATATGAACTTGAAGTACACTATAAGTACATTGGAAGTCTAATAAAAAGTGTACTACTAGTATACTTTAAGTATACTAAAATGGGCCAATTTAGTCCCAAAAAAGTATATTGTAAGTAAACTGCGAGTATACTTAAAAGTACACTTAGAGACATATACTTTATATACTTAAGTATACTTAACAACATATACTTAAAGTATACTTCTTTTTGGTAAGGGTAGACAAAACAAAGAGCACAAGGAATAATTAAACTAGAGCACAGGAAGCAGGAATGGAGAACTAAACATGTTACAAGGAGACTTGCACAAGGAAAGAACAGCAGATGGCGCCAGCCTATTGACAGGAGACCAAAGCTAGGGGAATCATTAAATCTAGCCTGGCCCTCGCCATTCCTACGCAGCTCCGCTCAATTCTCATTTCCCTTCACTGCTGGGTCTGGCATTTCTCCCATCCACAAGGATGTCTCCGGTAGGTTTTGACCGGACCAATCAGAGAACAGAAGGCGGAGTTTTGAACGACGTCGACTGACGTCGTCATTCAAAATGGCTGCCGCCACGAAGGAATTTTCAATAAAACAAGGTAAAAAACTATTATTTCTCTGCTGAGAAAAAATAGATTTCATAGCTGACGTTATATCAGAAGTGTTCCTGAGCAATCAGAGAGCAGAAGGCGGAGTTTTGAACGATGTCGACTGACGTCGTCATTCAAAATGGCTGCCGCCACGAACGAATTTTCATCAAAACAAGGTAAAAAACTATTATTTCTCTGCTGAGAAAAAATATAGTTCATAGCTGACGTTATATCAGAAGTGTTCCTGAGCTTAACAGTTCCTAAATCAATTCACGAAATGGTCAAATCTGCTGGATATTAAATAGTTTCGGTTTGATATTTTCCAAACAGCCTCGGGTGCGCTACGAAAATAAATGATAAAAAATCGAATTTTATCTCAAATGTTTCATCTAGGCCAACAGTCAGTAAATTAAAGACATATAATTACACACTGGTGGCAGAAAAAATATCCACCGAGTGGTTTCTGAGCAATTTATCTGATAGCCTGGACCTCGTCAGGCTAAACTAACAAAACTCTGCCTCCTGTTCTCTGATTGGTCCATTCAAAAATCTCCAGGAGAAATCGTTGTCTATGGCAGAGATGCCAGACCCTAGTCCAAAGCGAAGTGAAGGACATGGGTCTGGTATCAACCAGGCTACATTAAATCTAAAACATGAATAGAAAACTAAAGCAGGATCTAGAGAATCGAACTAAACATAGAAACAAGGAACAGGTAAACATGGGGCATGGAGATAAACCTAGGAGTACAGAACAGGACTGAAACAGGGGAAACTAATAAAACTAAGAATCAGGAACTGGCTGAAATAATAAACACAAGCAGACAGAAACATCATACTACACAAAGACAACAGACACTAAGGGACAGAATATGATATAACCTCCCCTTCAAGGGACGCCCCTGACGTCACTTAGGACCATCACACACGCCAAACATAGAACCGGTGGGACGACGGGGGGAAACACAAGGACAAGGGCAAGAACAATCTAAACAAAACACCGTTAGGGCTAGACCTTGGATCAAGAAAAACACATTAACTGCCCTGGGTAAACGTTCAAAGCAAAAGACGGCCGGGAGGCTGTCCAACAGGCTGGAGGACGAGGTTGGATGGGCGGACGGCAGTCTAGAGGCGAGGAGTCCACCACAGGCGGGCCTGCTACAGGATTGTGGGACTCTGGGTCGGCTGCAGGACTGTGGGACTCTGGGCCTGCTACAGGATCGTGGGACTCTGGGCCTGCTGTGCAGGGTCTTGGGACTCTGGGCCTGCTGCTGCAGGGTCTTGGGACTCTGGGCCTGCTGCTGCAGGGTCTTGGGACTCTGGGCCTGCTGCTGCAGGGTCTTGGGACTCTGGGCCTGCTGCTGCAGGGTCTTGGGACTCTGGGCCTGCTGTTGCAGGGTCTTGGGACTCTGGGCCTGCTGCTGCAGGGTCTTGGGACTCTGGGCCTGCTGCTGCAGGGTCTTGGGACTCTGGGCCTGCTGCTGCAGGGTCTTGGGACTCTGGGCCTGCTGCTGCAGGGTCTTGGGACTCTGGGCCTGCTGCTGCAGGGTCTTGGGACTCTGGGCCTGCTGCAGGGTCTTGGGACTCTGGGCCTGCTGCTGCAGGGTCTTGGGACTCTGGGCCTGCTGCTGCAGGGTCTTGGGACTCTGGCTGCTGCAGGATCGTGGGACTCTGGGCCTGCTGCAGGATTGTGGGACTCTGGGCCTGCTGCATGTTCTGGACTGGCTGAGGCTGCAGTTGGATGCTGGTTGGTTACAGTTACTGCAGTCAACAAGTCGGGCAGAGAGAGGGCTTGAGACCCACGTCTACCCCTCTTTCTACGGCGGCGAGAAGCCTGAACTGCAACAGGTTATTATGGCAGGGTAGCACCCTCTGGTGATAAAGGTAGGGCAGTGCCCTCTGGTGATGAAGGCAAGGCAGCACCCTCTGGTGATGAAGGCATGGCAGTGCCCTCTGGGGATGAAGGCAGGGTAGCATCCTCTGGTGATGAAGGTAGGGCAGTACCCTCTGGTGATGAAGGCAAGGCAGTGCCCTCTGGTGATGAAGGCAGGGCAGTGCCCTCTGGTGATGAAGGCAGGGCAGTGCCCTCTGGTGATGAAGGCAAGGCAGCGCCCTCTGCTGGAGACAAAGGCAGGGCAGTGCCTTCTGCTGGAGACAAAGGCCCAGCGCCCTCTGCTGGAGACAAAGGCAGGGCAGCGCCCTGTGCTAGAGACAAAGGCAGGGCAGCGCCCTCTGCTGGAGACTTGGCCGAGACACAAGGGGTAAGGAAGTCTGAGAAGTTTGTCTTTAAAGTCTTTATCATTGCCAACATCTAGGTGATCGCTGTGGTCGGTGGCAGGCTGAGACTGGTTGATATTAAATTCTCCATGATAGAAAGGGTATTGAGTTTATACTGAGGGTCAGGGTTGTTGACAGTAGCATTAAACAGTCTTTGAAGCTGCTGGAAAATGACAATGGCCTCAGCTCTCAGTCCAACGGAACCCCCTGTGGTCATGAGAACATCTGTCCGCTCCTCAAATAAGTGGGGGCTCAGACACTCCCCCTTCTGCAAAGGTCTCTCCTTCTTGCGCTATGTGCGGGGAGGACCAGCGATTTGCCTCCCTCCATCAGGCGATTGTCCATGACAGCCAGGAGGAGAGCGTGGAGGAGGTGGGTAGCAGGACGCAGCAACGTGACGAGCTGATGAGGAGGAATGAGACGGAAAGGCTGAGGACCCAGGTTTAATCGCCAGGCGGGTCCCCCAAAACGGATTCCTCTTCTTCTCCCTTTCTCTGTCACGTTGAACGGACTGGACTGCTTCACAGGGCAAAAACTCAAATGTTATCATCCTCCTACTGGGTTCAGATGTTGGTGTCAGGATTCTATCACATTCTGCTGACAAGGAGTGTTGAATCCATATGCAGGAGGATTACAGGAGGTGCACGGAAAAGTCCAAAAGGTCTTTATTAATCAAAAACAAAACGAAGGCTGTCAGGGCAGCAGGTTCACTAAATAACTAGAACTGAGACAGGGAACTAGAGACTAAGACTAGAGACTAAGACTAGAGACTAATACTAAAGACTAAGACTAGAGACTAAGAGACGGACTAGAGGTACTCACTGATAAACTGGGAACAGGATGGAGGGCAGAACACGACACCATTAAAGGACAATCCTGACACAACTGACCAGACAGAGGGAGCTGAATATAGACCCATTTACAGCCTACGTCATCAAGCAGCTGCGCGTGCAGCGTTGCAACAGCAGTATGGCGGCTTGTAGAGTATTATCAAGCTACGCTAGCGGATTATCGGTAAATGATCGCAAAGCTTACTTTAATAAGTTAACTTTGAGCAATGGCCATCAGCTTCCTGATCCGTGTACAGTTACTGAATGGGAGGATGACGTGAGTAAGTGGCCTAGCATTCAGTGGCCTGATATTTACACGTATTTGGTGGAGAAACCTAGCGTGTACACAAGAGAAAAACTACGAGCATACAAATCACTCGATGCGTATGACTACGTTGTTTGTGGACATGTACAGGAAGTGCGATATAATGATATGGACGCAGATTTCTGTGTTTTAAAGTCCAAAGTCCTCCCCAGTCAGAGACAAAGCGTAAAGACTACAATGTATGAGGCTTGGGTAATCGTCAACAAAGTGGAGAACTACATTCTCACAGCAAACTGCACCTGTATGGCAGGGTAAGTTAATTTTGGTTCTTGATATGCATAATTTGCTTCTGTTTTAGGCCACTGAAATTTTAGATTTTACATTCTTTTCAGTGTAAAATGTTTTATTTGCATTGCTCAGATAACTTAGTCATTACATATTCAAAAATATTCATCCAGAGGTCACAGTGGCTTGAATTTCAGAAGCTAATGAAAATCACAAATGTTTATTTATTTACAATCAAAGTCAGAACTTAGTCAGGAAACATTCAAAAGTGACATTTACACCATAACATGTTAGTAATTTTCAACATTTCAGTCTAGGATCATGCTGTAGTCATGCAGCTGCCATACTGTTCAAAGTTGAGCTTGCAGTTAGGATGGGAAGACAGGAAGAGAGTCAAAGAGATGTCAAGCCAGCTCCACTGAGTGAAATCAAGTTCACCAAAACTAAGAGGCTACGCAAGCAGTTTCCAGCAGCATCAAAACCTACTCACAAGAACAGTGAGACACCCAGAGGCATGTAGATGTTGACAGAGGCAAAATAAGGCCCACTTTGATCATTATTACATTTTCAGGGACTCCAGACTACTGTAACTTCTTTATACAGTACAAGTAACAAAGTTCACACTCATTTCATTTTTATTCATAACATGCATTGGCCTCTACTCCTAAATAAAAATTGTTTAAGCGACTAAAGCATTTAATTATAAATCATTATTAATAGAGAAGTGGCTAAAAACATTGTAAATAGTCTGAACTTCACAGGTAAAATAGAACCCAGCTGAGTGCAGTGTGGAGCCCTGCGTTTACATTTTCATCTCACTTTTGAAGATGTGGATGTAATATACCACCCTAACTATCTTTGTTTGTTTTTTAATTGCTGGGTTTCAGATGACGTAGCAGTGACGTCACAGAATGCAGATGCGGGGCAGCCCGGGCAGGAAGTAAACGCAGCCGTTTCCTTCTGTTGCTGATTCAGCATCAACATGCCTAAATTCTGTGCCGTTTACGGTTGTTGCAACCGCTCTAATCGAGAGATAGATAAAAGTTATTTTCGTGTTCCGAAAGTAGTATGCTACAAGGGGATTAATTTAAAAAAACTTACAGAAAAAAGACGACAAACGTGGATTACAACCTACGGCTAAAAACAGGAGGTGCAGAAACTGACGAGAGTCTGCAGCGACCACTTTGTTACAGGTAAGGGTCGTATCGTTTAAATCATATTTTCAGATATTTTATTGGACAGTAACTAGAAAGACAGGTAAGATATGTTATGCCCTAGCTTGTGTAGTGGTTCAACACTTGGTTGTTCCCAGAAAAAATCCGATTAGAATGCTAATGTTGTTAGCGGTTAGCTTAGTGCTAGGAAAGGCATTTACGTGTTTTACTTTAAAGTGGTGTCTTATATTTAGGTTGTCCGAGTGCAGCAGGTGATGTACATTCCCAAGACTGGGCCCCCACTGTTAACCTGGGGTACCAAAGAAGTAACGAGTGGCCACAAACAGAAGCATCCCTCCGGCGCAGGGAAAGAGCTAAGGCCTGGAAGCTTCTCTGCACTGAGGAGGCCAACAGTCTGGAAGATGAGCTCTGTGAAGAAAGCTTACCAGCCCCTGAAAACGAACGATTCAAAGGTAAAATAATAATAAATAAAAATACTATTTATTTATTTATAGAATTTCTGAACGTAATTTTTAATAATTAAATATTTGCAGATGCAGAATGCCAGACGGATCTAAGCATGGTTGACCTCACAAAGCTGGAGGATGCAGTGAAAGGCTACACAACTGAGATCTGCGACCTTAAGGAAAAAGTCTCAGTGACTAAATTTACTCCTGAAACCTTCCAGAACAACGATAAAACAAAGTTTTATACGGGACTGCCCAACTTTTTAGTTTTGATGCAAATTTTTCAGCTCTGTGAACCTTATACATCAGCATGTCATCACTGTCAGCACTCTCCAAATTTGAGCAATTTATTATGATACTTATGCATCTCAGATTACATCTGCAGCTTCAAGACCTTGCCTATAGATTTAATGTGTCAAAAGCCACTGTGTCTCGAATTTGTTTTAGAACGATTCATGTTCTCCATGAAAGATTACAATTCTTAATAGAGTGGCCTGAGCGACAAGTAATTCAATCAACTATATTTATATAAATATTTTAAGTTTAAATGATTATACATGTATTTATCATTTAAAGTAAATCAAAAGTAAATTAAATCACTAATACTGTTACAGACCATATTTGTACATGTTAATTGTTCATGAAGACAAAAAAAAAATTTACCCAATAAGGTTGAATATTTTTAATTTATTCAATGAACTCCATAACCAATCTTTGTGAATATTGGTCAGTTAAAATGACATGAGTTTTGCTATTGAAATAAAAACATTTTTCTGAAGTAGACTCATTTTGCAACATTTGTGACATATGACATTTGTATGTGCTGTTATTTAACATATTAGAACACCTTTGAAATTCACAAGCTAATCTCATATTGATTTAAATATATCATTTGATTTAACATACTTAACTTTTCAATTAAGATTATTGTAAATAAAAAACAGCTGTCATGACATGTAACAACATCACATGACCCTTCTGCAGAGTGCTTGCTACAGGTGTAGCTGAAACATGTTATGGTAGTGACAAATGTTTTTGGGGAAAAAAAGAGCAACTGTTTAAATTTGTATAAACTTTTCAAACTCCTTTCATCAACTACTCCAAATAACATTCTTGATTCTTAGATTGGTTAGTCACGTGTGGATTTCTGTCCCAGGATTTCAGGTAGGATGCAATGTGTAAAATAGTGCTGAATTTTGGGAACTGCTGTTTCCCACAGCTGGTCATCTGGCAGAATTCTTTCCACATAAATATCATTTTCACTCCATACTACAAAATCACAATATTGTACATCCACAATGTGAATCTGATCCTGGAGCTGATGGTAATAAGGATGGTTCCTATCCAGTTGTACAGAATCTCCAACCTTGACGAGACGACGAGACAAAAACCAGGCTGTCCAGCACACATCCTCAGACCGACTTCATGCTGTTTGCTCTGTGGGCACTGAAGGACAAGACAATGAAACTTAGACATAAAAAATAAATACGGTAGTCTCCAAAACATTTCAATATGATACTTTTTTAAAGATTGTGTTTCACTCATTTCACTATCCAACACCAATGTTAGAAAATGAGACTATATTTATGTCTCTGTCAACCAGGTGTGTTCCACAGGTAAGAATGTATTAATCTGGACTAAGTTTTAAAAGGTGATGGAAAGGTCACACATTTTTTAACTGGAAACAAGGCAACATCCCACAAACTGCAAGACCATCCCCAAAACTACGGCTACATGCTGTGAAATATGCAAACAACAAAGATTTGAGTAAAAAATTATAGTTGTAACATTCATACTGTGAGGTGCGCAAAGTCTGCAGTGCAGTACCCTAATGCATGCTCAATAATCCAGGTAGAAAAATCTAAAAAAGCTAAGTCTGCAGTGCAGTAGTCCAAACCTTTTGAGAAATAAATTTTACCTTGATTTCACACACCCTGGCTCCATGACAGTCACATGAAACGACTCCATCTGGTGAGGCTCCCATGTATGGCCACCTTGAGTTTAACCAGCTAGTATCTGAAGTTACAAAGAAGATACGATCACCTTGATGATACTGTATTATCAAAACAAAAAAAATCATAATATTTTCAGTACATTAACTTACCTTTTTAATGGAGTTACTGTAGATCTCTGACCTACAGTGTAGAAATGCATATGACTCAACGTTAACACATACAACTCCAGCACGAATTTGGCTTTACAGAAGCTAAATATATTATTTTTAAGTAGATCCACGCACATAGAAATAACAGGGGGCTAACTAAACTTGTTGTTAGCATTAGCGATAGCGTAGTTAGCATAGGCTAATTACTAAATAAATAATACATCTCACTACTCACCCGGGCAGAAACAAGTCGACAACCATTTAAAGCTTCTTTTGATCCTAAATGGTTAACCCAAAACTCGTCCTCGCCAGTTTATTTAGGGCTTTGGCATACTTGCTGTAATCCATTCTGCTGTGTTTTGAACTGGGGAAAATCACTTCCTGCCCCGCATCTGAATTTCGCGCCACTTCCGGGTCACGTGATTGCAACCCAGCAATTGTGCTGACAGATGACGACATCCTAGAACTGCGGGCTGTGGATCCAGATTGTGCAGTGCTGACGAGCTTCGACAACAGTGACACGGACACAGCTTCATCTGACAAAAACTATGAGGAGCATCGAGATTTACCGGAGCCATTAACTGCTTTATTCAGCACATCATCCAGAGACCTCACACCCGATGAACTAAAGGTGAAATGTGAGGAAACATTTCACCTGCTGAAAACTAAACACACACCTGATCAGTGCAAAAGGCTGGAAGCTGTGACCCGACAGCAGTCAAAGTCTAGGGAGTGGAACATCCATAGAGCTGGTCGAATCACAAGCACCAAATTTCATCGTGCCACCACTTCGGACATGATCAGCAACACATATCTGATGGATGTAATGCAGTACAACCACAGAGATTTAAATGTACCATCTGTGCTGTGGGGACAAAACATGGAGGAAACTGCACGACAAACATACACTGATTTAATGGCCAAAACACATGAAGATTTAACTGTAAGCTGCTGTGGCTTAGTAGTGCTGCCTTCTGAGCCACACCTTGGCTCATCACCTGATGGAATAGTAAGTTGTAAGTCAAAGTCAACTTTATTGTCAGAACTGCAATATGTACAGGACATACACAGGACCGAAATTGCGTTTCTCTCAGTCCCTCGGTGCAAATGTAAATGTTGTGGCAAAGGTGTGGTTGAAATTAAATATCCATACAAATAGCAGCAAAACTTTAATGGATGTACAGATGACAATAAGTTTTGTTTGGACAACTCTTTCACTTTAAAGCAATCACACCCATACTACCATCAGATCCAACTGCACATGTTTGTTTGTGATGTCAAATACTGTGACTTTGTGTTGTGGTCAAAACAACAACTCATTCTACAGCGTGTTCTAAAAAATCTAGCGTTTCTACAAGACACCCTGCCAAAAGCTCAAAACCTTTTCATCTCAGGTTTGTTGCCAGAACTCCTGACCAGAAGACACGATCCTGCCTTTGAGTCTGAGAAAACCTGTAAGGTTTGTGAAAGGCCAGAGTACGGCAAAATGATCAGCTGTGTTAAGTGCAATAACTACTTTCACTACAGCTGTGCAAAAATCAAAAGGAAATCAGCAACATGGATCTGTGAGGAATGCCAGATGTTTTTGGTCTGAATGTGAAATGCCATGAATTTGTGCATAAAGAAGTAAGAAATGTCATGTTTTTTAATACGTTATGTTGTGTACCACCGTAGCTGTTATAGGTGGTCTGTTATTTACCTTGATCTTTGCAGCCATTCAAAATCTGATGTTGATTGTTTTAAATAAATCTTATATTAAACATCTTAATTTTTTTGTAGGCTTCTAGTCTGTTTTTCATGTCAAATTCAATTATTAGGATTAATTTTGAACCACATAGTACCTGTACCGGTATATACAATTTTGAAGAAATACACAGGTTCTAATTTAATTAAATCTTTTGTTTATTGTTATACAGGTGACAGTTTCTTGATCTACTGCAGTACATCAATGTTTAAAAGTATATTTCAAGTGATGTGAATCAAATTGCACACATCAATGTAAAAAATTTCAGAACGTTACTTTACGTTATGTTAAAATCAGTTACTTTTTATGCAGTTACAGAGAAGTTACTTTTTAGGAACAACACTTTTACAGAGGTTTGTCAGGGCACCACATAACACAACAATGTCATCTAACATATCAACTTGTGACAGTGGAATTACACTTTGTAAAATTTTAAAGTTCTTCCACCGACCAATGACTCGCTCAACATGTATCCTGACACGAGAAAGCTGTCGTGATGAGTCCACCTCATGTGCAGAGAGCTGTTTCTTTCCCTTTGTGAAATGAGGGATGCGAAGGGTTGCACCATAAGCTGCCAGCTCATCTCTGATTAGAAATCCCCTGTCTGCTAATACCTCATCCTTAGACTCCAAAAGTTGTAAGAAACCAGATTCGTTTGTAATCTGTTTATCGGATACCCGCCCACCCCACCCAGGAGACAGAAAACTAATTGACCCAGCAGGGGTGATGGCAATTAAATATTTGACTGTGTTATTGTGTTTATAATTTGACCATGTCTGAGCCCTGGCTGTCAAATTACTTGGTCTGGCGATAAAAATTTCAGTACAATCTATGATACATCGACATTTTTTAAATTTACGCTTAAAGATTTTGGGCATGTTTTTAAGTATGGCACCTTTTGTTGGCCATTTAATGAGCGGCTTGAGGATCACGGCCATTACAGGTATCCAAGTTCTGCAAATATTTGAAATGGTGGTTTTTGATACATTGAATCTATATGCCAAGTCAACGTTACTTAGGCCTAACCTTAATTTCATCAGGACAACTAATAAGTGATCAACACTTTTTGGCAGATTTGGTATACACTGCCAGTTATTTTTTTAAGTACCCATTGGAAGATGACAGATGTAAGTCCTGTGAGAAAAATGAGTTGTGTAAAGTTGAACTTAACAGTTGAATAATAAAACTGAGATCCTTCCAGTTTATGTTTTAACTTTTGATGTTCAGCCTGTAGCGTGTCAAACTCCTGACGCAGGTGGGCATATTCATTCTGAATTTGACAGTGCCTCAGGTTCAGATCATCATATTCAGTCCTTGGGACTACATCTTCTTGTGCTGAAAGTTATGAAAAGAAATGGTAAGCAAATGCACCAAAAAGCAGGAAGCAACACTTTATGCTCTGTGACACAGAATGTGCCTGTGCTGTGACTTGTGTCTTCTTTTTTAGCTGATTAATTGTGAAAAATATTTAGCTGTACACATGATTGTGGGATCAAAACTGCAAGCAAACCATTCTGGTTTGAATAAAATATGAGCAGAATGTTGGACGACACCCTAGTATTTTAGAAATATGAAATCTATCTATAATTAATTAATTAATTTATCAAACAATCAATTTATTAAAAAGTTTGTTAGATAGGACATAATATATTTGTACCAGGGTCATGTTCCATGTTGGATTCTTGTTGTTGATCTGAAGTGACACTGCCAGGGCTGGGTTGATGTGATGACTTGCGCACACCATCATCTCTCCTCTTTTTCCTCTGGTACCTAAAATAAAAATATGTGAAGATGTAGCAACACACATAGTAAATAAACATTTACACATCATCAACTTTTAAAAAAAAATTTCTTTTTTTTTTCTTCTTTCGGCTTTTTCCCTGCGTTAGGGGTCACCACAGCGATCTAGTCGCACGAAGATTTGGCAGTTGTTTTTACGCCGGATGCCCTTCCTGACACAACCACAGACCACCGAGCAACCACAGCCCTCTGTGTGGAGTAGAGAGCTGATATCTAGGGTTCCCGGGGGAGCAGATGGTGTGGGTTAAGGGCCTTGCTCAAGGGCCCAGAGTGGGGCAGAGACAGGTGTGACCGCTTCACTTATCCCACCCACATCTTTGATGTTGTCGGTACCGGGGCTTGAACCGGCAATCTTCCGATCACAAGCGCACCTTCTTAACCTCTGCGCCACCACTCCCACTTAATCATCATCAACTTTTAATACAGAGCTGTATTTCAAAGCCTGCACTACACCAAAGTATGCTAAAGACCATGACAACAGAACACAGAAAAAAATATAAAATAAATAGTAAAGACAGGCCAAGGCAAATTATCCATACCTTTTCATCTTTGCTCATGATCCCTGTCCTTTAGTGTACACAAACACAGAAGGTACGAAATCAGGACTTTGATAATCCAACGACATTTCCCCTGAAAATAAAGCACATAGGCATTTGTTTATTAAGAGCTAGCTTATTAGCAACTAGCTTCTAGCCAACTTTCCGACCGAATTTAACAGCAATAAACTGCGTCTAGTTTTTAAAAACAATGGTTAATGACAACCAGGGTTTATGGTGAAATAAAACTAGATGAGTAACCTTACCTGATATAAAATGGGCACCGCATACTCGTGCGTTTTTGATGATGTCCTCGGTCCAATCCACCCGCTTGATGGCCTGAAGCCACAGCTTCCTTCGGTGGCTTTGAAATGGCCGATTGCCTCTTGGTATGCTGTAGAACTTCAGTTCTTCCTTAGAATACCTATTTGTACAACCGTATACGCAACATCCTGACATTTTGATGCTGGTGGAGGAAATTGTTTACACTGTATTACCAAACAGTTGTACTAGCTCATAACTAATAAGTTCACAACAGTCAAATGTCGTTAAGGAGTTGACCGAACTATAAAGTTTTGAGCTCAGTTGAGATTTATGCCACTTTAATTGAAGAGGGCTCAATATTTCAGAGTTAATTTGTTTGGAACGCTCAAAAGTTTTAGAAACCAGTGTGACGTTAGCAACGTCATCACGTTCTGGTGGGTGGGGTCTATCTCTCCCTCGGGTGAGATGAGTCAGCCATCTTGAATTTGCCTCGATGCGGTGAATATTTTTGCCAGCCTGTGGATGTGAACTACGGTTTAATTTGTTTTTATTTGTTTGCAAGGCGCATTTCCCACCCACCCCCGCTTCAAACCACCACCACCTCAGTTTTTCTCAGTCTTATTGTCCTCGTTTTCATAAGTGGCGTCTTATCATCAGCCCTGATTTGGTAAGTAAGACAACGTTATTTTATTTTTTTAAACTGAATTTCGATAACTAGTCTTAAATTATGAGCTGGGGATACATTTATATAATGTGCACAGTGAATGCTATAACTTCAGAAGTCGTTTAATGTGTCAAATACGATGTTACTTCAACTACGGTTCGCGGCTTTTCTGGATGAACTACATTTCCCATAATGCATCATCATGTTTGCTCGGGACAAGAGGCCCGTGAAGCCGTTTGAAGCATGGATATCTATGGTTTGAAGCGTAACGTTATCTCTGCTTTACGGTTTCTGTCGGATTTTCCCGCTGTTCGCCGGTTCGGTCCACCTGCTTACCGTTTCGGTTATTTTTTCACTTATTAAATGTTTTTAACGGGAGAATATGTGCACAGCGGAACTAAATTTCCTGGGCGCATTTCAGCACGGCGCTATTATCTTGCAGCACGCTTAGCATTAGCAACCTAGCATGCATCTCGTGTGGGTGTGTGTACTAGCGTGAAACGAAAAATGCTGAACAACATACAGTAATGTGTCGTGATGCTGACCGAGCCTGTGTTTGTATTTCTTCGTAGGTTCAAGTGTGTGGTTGTGAGATCATCTCTAAACCGTTAAGGTAGGATATATTTAGAAATAGTTCCAGTGAATTTGGTTTTATTTTGTGTTATTTTGAAATGTGGGGTCCACAGGAAAAAAACTTTGATCACTTGGGCTCTTTCTTAATACTGTGTTAACAACAAAAACCATCAATAACCGAACTGGAAATTCTAAAAGCCCACAATTTTGATGCTTTGCTTGTTAATAAATAACTTGCTCATTTTTGTAACATTTCCATTTCTACTATAATTAGTGTAATTTAGTTTATAATTGTATAATTATAATAGGGGCGGCCGTGGCGTAGTGGTAAGGGCAGTCGTCTCCCGATCGGAAAGTTGGCGGTTCGACTCCCGGGACCCGCACCATGTGTCGTTGTGTCCTTGGGCAAGACACTTAACCCTGAGTTGCTCCCGGTAGGACTGGAAAGCACCTTGCATGGTAGTCTGCCGCCACCGGTTTATGAATGTGTGTAGCATTCAATATATGTGTAGCACTTTGAGATTTTCAGTAATGAAAAGTGCGTTATAAATTGAATTAATTATTATTATTATTATTATAATTGGTATATTTAAATCCTGCTATTTAGCATTATGTATTATTTAAGAAATGTTTTTGAAAATGAATAAATCATCTTTCTGCACATCTTGTGTACAGATATCGGGGTACAAAAGGTGAGAGTGACAGATGACCAGCCCTACTTATGGATTCACAGGTAAAAAAATAAAATGTTGTACAGTCTGTTTTAAAGAATGACATTTAACTTTCCATTTCTAACTTGGTTCTGACACATCCCTAATACAAATGCACTTTGTTTTGCTATCTGCCAACAGAAAACTTCTTAAAGTATCTTCACATTTCTGTTCATAATTCCTCTTTGTACATTTGTGTAATTGTGTCCATGTACAGGTGTTTGCAGAGTTCCACCGAATCAACAATGTTAACCTGCGCAATCAATTCTACAAGGAGCTGGACAGATACACGCCGAAACTCATAACCTTATTCAGAGACAAGGCCACCATGACGGGCAAGATAGCGGAGGAGCTAACCAAGCTCATGAGGGTGTATGACCTTCAGGTGAATATTGAACTTTGCATGATTCAGAAACAATTGTAAAACAGCAGCCATACTTTAAAGTGCCTGAACTGTGTCCCGAGGTTAGGGGATTATGCCATGAACACATATTCAAATCAGCTTCAATTTTAGGAAGTCCTAATAAAAACTGTTTTCATAAAATTTGATTTACAATTTTAAGTTTTTTCCTTTGGGAGTTATTAAAGTATTTGCAATACAAAGTTATTAATTTGGATGATAAAGGTTTGTATTTGTGTATACAATACTATTGTCATGGATATTTTTGGTCCATAGGAACAACATGATGTAAATATGAGACGGGCCCTCATCCTTCATGCACTTCCTGTATACCTGCGTGAAGATGCCTCCAAGTTCTTCATGACCTGTAATGTAAGTAATACTGTGCTATCCATTCCAGAGGACTATTCCATAAAGGAGGTTCAACAAACCTTGACTTTTTTCAATTACTTGCTGCAATCTTCATCAGAAGTCACGTGGTGTAACTGACGTGTCTGCCAGCTGATTTTAACCAAGCAAAAATCAGCTGGCAGACTTCCTGCCATTTGCTGGAAGTAATCCAAATGTGAAGGTACTAACAAACAGCACTGGTCTGATGAAAAAAAACTTTTAACTACACTCTGAACTCTGAGTTGATGTGTTATCCCTCCAGAAAATGTTTGCTTCCTGTTTTTCCCCTGTTGCCATGGTGAATCACAGTAACGGAGCTATGTTGATGGTGGCTTTTTACTAGTCGTCAGGCAGGAGCTCAACTCAAAGTCAATTTAACAAACTCCAGGGTTCCCACGGGTCCTTAAAAAAGTCTTAGTTTTTATTTGAAATTTTTAATTTCTTAAAAAGTCTTAAATTCACTGAAAATGTAGCTTTAGGTACACTGTTAAAAGTGACACCCTCATTTAGTTATCTTCACTTACTACTTCTCTTTAACACAAAGAGCTCTTACAAGTTTTGAATTTTGAACTCAGCTTTCTGAGTCTTAAGATGTAGAACTTATAGCTATCCATTGGTTTGAAATTTGTCATATTTGTATGTGTTGATTGAACTTGAGTCTGTAAGTCATCAGTTTTTTTCTTTTTTTTCTTTCATTTCAAATTTGTATTAATTTGAAAAAAAAATACAACACAAAACCATATAACAAAGTATGTCTATACAACACATAAATAAAATGAAGGGTAGCAGTAAGAAGAAAAAAAATCTTATTTTATCTGCCCCCTCTTACAATCAATCAAATCAAACAACAGTCATATTTAAGTGATTTAACAAAAAAGAAAAAAAAGAAAAAAAAAACAATTCACTTAACTATCGAACCATAAAGCAACATATATACAGTAATGGTGTAACCCTGTGGTTTGAGTTCATTTCAAGTTAGTAGTGAATGAATGAATAATCAATCAATCAATCACCTTTATTTTGAATGAATAAGTAAATGGTGTTTAACCTTTGTGTTTATGGAACATGCAAACATACTGTGTTTGGAGTTTAATGTACGTTCAATACTGTTTGTATTAATAACTGTTTGTAAAAAAAAGCGATGTAACTATAATAGCTAATAGTTTGGGATTTTATTTTGGTGATTGGGGAGGAGGATGTACTTCCGGGCGCGGGAGGGGCTTCCGGGCGCGAGAGAGGAGTGACGAGGAGGAAGAAGACGAAAAAAGAGCGCGAAGGTGGACGCCATTATTTTCCATTGAAAAACGGGCCTGTCGTCGTTGAGGAACACTTCACTGAACTGTTGTCCGTGCCGTTGAGGGGGTAGACAAAGACTCCCGCCGAGCTGTGGATGTCGAAGCTGCGAGGGTGATCAACCCCGTGGAGAACAGTTCATTATGTCGCTAGCTCAGTGGCTATCGCTAGCGCGACTCGTCGGGCGGCTTGCCAGCAGAGAGAGGACCGTGGCACGGATTCTTCCACCCTGCGGAGGACATCGGACAGAAGCAGACGGACTGAGGCGAGACTGACCTCCGGGAGACGGATGTATTCAGGTGAGCGGGGACATGGTTGAAGGGGAATATTAGCGCGAGTGCATCAGGCCTGCAACGACCAGAACTATATTTTTAATTAGCAGCCGGCTAATTTCCTTTTTTAGTTTTTAGTTTTTTATTTTATTTAGTTTTTTAGTTTCCTTTTTTTGTTTAAGTGGTTAAAGCGTATCATTTTATCTAATTGTAAAGTGAAAAGACTGATCTGTTTCCAAATTGTTTATTAAACTGTTCATGTTTTTTAAAGCATATGTTTATTCTACCGTGTTATACTTGTTGTTTAATTAAGGGATATAGATTCAGAGTTTACAGGTAGAGATACCAAGTGACTTGGTATCTCTACCTGCATGTTGACTAGTTTGGAATTTGAGATTTGGTAACCAACTGATTTCAAGAACTCAGGTTAGCCACCCTCATTAATGCCAAGGACATTTATATTTTTGCAATAGTCCAGTTTTGATCATTCTCTTAAATGTAATCATCGTTTTTGCATTTTTTACTTCAGTCTCCAAACCATTCCACAATCCAATCCCTTGAATTGAGGTTGACCGACTCTTCAAACGGGTTCTATATTTTGGTTTAACAAATGTTTCAATTCCCTTGAGATTATAACAGCTCTGCCGTTTAACAAAATGTGTTTGGATATTTTCAGGCAATTCATTTTTATGAGCTCTATACATAACTAATAAAATATTATGATCCACCAAGTCATGAAACTTCAATAATTTCAGTTGATTAAATAATGTGTTAGAAGGGTGACAAAAATGTTTTCCAGTGATTATTCTAACAGCTCTTTTTTAAAACAAGCAGAGGAAAAAAGGCGGGGAAAGTAAAACTTGAAGTTATTCAATGTGTTGACTAGTTTGGAATTTGAGATTTGATTCAACTTTGGTTTATAAGTCATCATTTAAAAAAAAAAAAAAGAGGGGAAAAAAGGCAGGAGTGGGAAACAAGATGTACCGTATAGAAAAAAACATTTCTTGTGACTTTAAATTTAGAATGTTTTCTTTAACTTGTACATGTCTGTCTTCATTTCTACAGCCAGACCTGCAGTGATGTCCCCCTCAGCCTCCTGCACTCCATCACACTGACTCCAGCCACATCTGGAAGACACATGACCTGATCTGACATGCTCCATCGTCTTTTCTGCATCATTTGGATAACAGTAAGCACAATATTTTTTTGTCTGTTGTTTCATTTTTTAATTTTTTATTAATGTTAACCTGCACATGTCTTGTCTTCATTTCTACAGCCAGACACCTGCAGTGATGTCCCCCTCAGCCTCCTGCACTCCATCACACTGACTCCAGCCACATCTGGAAGACGCCTGACCTGATCTGACATGCTCTATCTTCTTTTCTGCATCATTTGGATAACAGTAAGCACAACATTTTTTTGTCTGTTGTTTCATTTTTTTATTAATGTTAACCTGCACATGTCTTGTCTTCATTTCTACAGCCAGACCTGCAGTGATGTCCCCCTCAGCCTCCTGCATCCACCTCATCACACTGACTCCAGCCACATCTGGAAGACACCTGACCTGATCTGACATGCTCCATCGTCTTTTCTGCATCATTTGGATAACAGTAAGCACAACATTTTTTTGTCTGTTGTTTCATTTTTTTTATTTTTTATTAATGTTAACCTGCACATGTCTTGTCTTCATTTCTACAGCCAGACCTGCAGTGATGTCCCCCTCAGCCTCCTGCACTCCATCACACTGACTCCAGCCACATCTGGAAGACACATGACCTGATCTGACATGCTCTATCTTCTTTTCTGCATCATTTGGATAACAGTAAGCACAATATTTTTTTGTCTGTTTCTTTTTTTTTTTTTTTATTAATGTTAACTTGCACATGTCTTGTCTTCATTTCTACAGCCAGACCTGCAGTGTTGCTGAACGGTGTCTGCCCTGCTGTGCTGCTTTGTCATCACTGAAAGGCCCCTCCTCATCATCCTGCATCCAACATCAGGACCAGAACTGAACTGAACTCACATGTTGCCTCTGGACTCACATGCCCCCCTCCTCCATTGTTGAGTGAGCAGCATCAGGACAACATCTGCACCTGACCAGACCTTTCTGGACTCACATGCCCCCTCATCCATGGTTCAACATCTTCTCTTCCTCAAGTGTTAAGCAGTTCCCTCTGATCCAGGTTTGACCAGCAGAACCACCCAATATCTATATAATGTATGGTGTAAAAGTTCAAATGTTTTGACTAATCACTGACTGAAATATACCGGTACACACACTCTAGGATGCATTCCCATTGGAAGTGTTTAAAGACCCACTGACATGATTTTTTAACTGTTCATAAATGGCTCAACATAAATATCTTGTATCATTCAACTATGGTCGTTTTTGCAAACAAACTTATAAATATATTTAATTTTGATTTTAAATTGATTTTAAACTTCGCACCGTGTTTATTCATGGGAAATCCGATTACACGCGAATGCACCATCTGTGACGTAGTGTGGGGCAGAGGGCTCGGGTCTCTTTAATAGCGGACAATTTAAAACCCGATTAATTTATCAATCTATGTGAAGATTTGACTTATTTGTCTTCAGTTTGGGAAGCCGAAAATAGTTTGGGTGATGGAACAAGAAACAACAGGATCTAATTTAGGTCTGCAGCCGTATGAGACTTACCTTCAGGTGGAGCGAGGCGGGGGTCCGAGGGGTGCAGCTTTGTTGCATTCTTGACGAAGTATTTCATCTTTTGGGAAAGTGAAAAGGCTCACTTGTTCACTGATGATATTAGAACACCAAAATGCGACACAACGTAACGGCATTTTTCATGTAAAAAAAAAAACGCAATATGCTGGCGAGCAGCAAACACACGCACACTGACAAGCCCAGGGCTCTGCCCCCACACTACGTCACAGATGGTGCATTTGTGTGTAATCGGATTTCCCATGAATAAACGCGGCACGAAGTTTAAAATCAATTTTAAATCAAAATTAAATATACAGGGGGTCCCCGACTTACGAGCGCTCTGACATACGAGGTTCCAGACTTACGAATATGCATCTCATAAAAAAAATATATATATTTTTTATAAATGAATACATGTACAGTACTGTACAGTCACCAAGCACTTAGCCTATCCTAACAGTTTTTAAAGATGAAGGAGTGAGTTGAATTGTCTCCCTTTCACATAAAGTGAAAATAGCTCCCTTTATGTGAATGGAGCCTGCTGGGGAGGAGGGAGACAATTCAACTGACTCCTTCATCTTTAAAAACTGTGTTAGGATAGGCTAAGTGCTTGGTGACTATACAGTACTGTACTGTACATTTATCTATTTAAAAAAAAAAATATATATATATACTGTACAGTATATTTTTAATAAATAGATAAATGTACAGTACTGTACAGTCACCAAGCACTTAGCCTATCCTAACACAGTTTTTAAAGATGAAGGAGTGAGTGGAATTGTCTCCCTCCTCCCTGCAGGCTCCATTCACATAAAGGGAGCTAGCTCCCTTTATGTGAAAGGGAGACAATTCAACTCATTCCTTCATCTTTAAAAACTGTGTTAGGATAGGCTAAGTGCTTGGTGACTGTACAGTACTGTACATTTATTCATTTACAAAAAAAAAAACTTTTTTTGGTGATCCTACTTACGAATTTTCGACATACGAGCGGCCCGTAGGTACGGAACTCGCTCGTAAGTTGGGGACTACCTGTATTTATAAGTTTGTTTGCAAAAACGAACATAGTTGAATGATACAAGATATTTATGTTGAGCCATTTATGAAAAGTTTAAAAATCATGTCAGTGGGTCTTTAAGGTGGTACCGTAGTTTAGATGAAAGGAGCTGTATGTAACTTTTCTAACAATATATTTTTAACATATTTCTTCACTCTGTCACTACCTCCTGACATACTGATTTTAGACAAGTAATCTCTGAAAAAAACTATTGTCCCCTTGCTTCTCTAAAAGCATTTCTAAAAAGCCACAGTGACCCGCCGTTAACCAGCCAATAAAAACAGAGCTTGAATTTGAATTTCAGCAGAGCAAGGTGTAACAGAGCCATATATGGCTCTGAGGGGGAGGGACCAGAAACGTGTCTCTGTTCAAAATTTTCCTAAGTTCCAGCGTGTTCCAGAAATTACATACTGAACCTTTAAGTGGTAGCTTTGGCATTTTACTGGGCTGATGTGTTATTTGAAACTTGGTCAAAGTTTGTTAAAGCTAGGGTCTGCGATATTTGAACACTCTGGGACTCTGGGACTTAGAAATATTTTCAGCGCAGAAAAGCATTCTGCTCCCTCCCCTCAGAGCCATATATGGCACAGTCCGTGCTCTGCTGAACTTGGGATCTGCTCCGCCCCCTGCTGCTCTCTGCTCAGAACCACTGCGATATTCTGTGTTTATGGAAATAAAACCTTCTAATAAAATAAAATAAAAACATGGAGCGCTAGTCCTACAACACAAAATCCAGCAGACACCAGCAGAGGTTCACGAAGCAACGTTTGGACATGATTTAATTCGCTCGTGACTTCCTCATGTCGCTGCGCTGCTGGAATGTGTGGAATGCTCCACCTCCTCCTGTCTGCGCTGCGATATTCTGTGTTTATATGATAATATAACTGTTTAAAAATTTTAATAAAACCACGAATCACTCATCCTACAACACAAAATCCAGCAGACACCAGCAGAGGTTCACGAAGCAACGTTTGGACATGATTTAATTCGCTCGTGACTTCCTCATGTCGCTGCGCTGCTGGAATGTGTGGAATGCTCCACCTCCTCCTGTCTGCGCTGCGATATTCTGTGTTTATATGATAATATAACTGTTTAAAATTTTTAATAAAACCACGAATCACTCATCCTACAACACAAAATCCAGCAGACACCAGCAGAGGTTCACGAAGCAACGTTTGGACATGATTTAATTCGCTCGTGACTTCCTCATGTCGCTGCGCTGCTGGAATGTGTGGAATGCTCCACCTCCTCCTGTCTGCGCTGCGATATTCTGTGTTTATATGACAATATAACTGTTTAAAAATTTTAATAAAACCACGAATCACTCATCCTACAACACAAAATCCAGCAGAAATCATCAGAGGTTCACAAAGCAACGTTGGACATGTTTTAATTCGCTCGTGACTTCCTCTTTCTGTCAGCGCTGGTCTCTGGAATGTCTGGAATGCCCCACCTCCTCCGGTCTCTGCGCTCCGAAGTTCTGGGTTTATATGACAATATAACTGTTTAAAAAATTTAATAAAACCATGAATCACTCATCCTACAACACAAAATCCAGCAGAAATCATCAGAGGTTCACGAAGCAACGTTGGACATGTTTTAATTCGCTCGTGAGTCGTGACAAATCCATTTCCTCATTTCTGTCAGTGAAGGATGAAGCGATCACTTGGCTTTTGGCAAAAAAACTAAATAAAAGTCCAGCTCTGGGATAAAGAAGGGATATTTAATACATTTTGTGTCACATAAAAAACAGTCCTGCATCGCTTTGCAATCCTTTGAATGAGAACGAGCTGCGGCTGGGACAGGTGGGGGCGTGGGTTGGGGCGTGACAAACAACTCTGTTTTTATTGGCTGTCAGTGTCCTGGTCACTCTTGTGTTTTCAGTGTTTTTATAAATGCTGATAGAGAAGCAAGGGGACAATAGATTTTTTTCAGAGATTACTTTGTCTAACATCAGTTTGTCAGTAGATAGTGACTGAGTGAAGAAATATGTTAAAAATATATTGTTTGAAAAGTTAGACTACATTACAATCTTACATACCCCAGCTTTAAAGTATGATGTTAAAGTTTAGGGACGTTTTGACTTCTTAATCATTGACACACATTGACACATACTCATTCATTCAGGATGTGTTCACTTTGAAAGTCTTTAAAATGGTAGTTTAGAGAAAATCATCTCACATATCAGATGTGCCTACTGACTTTGCCATTTTACTGGGCTACTGTTATTTGAATGTGAAAGTTGATGTATGTTGTTAATGTTTATAAAACTGTTTTAAGTAATAAATGCAATTTTGATAAATGCTAGCATTTGGTGTGTTCTGTCATAATCACATTAGTTGAAACAAATTTAGAATTTAAATTCTCTAAACTTGAAATGGAAAGTTTTATATTGCATATTAAGTTATTTAAACTCAAAATAGTGAGTTAAAATAATGAACAAATATATGTTTGTTCAACTAACTAAGGAAAGTGCATTATATTGAGGATGATGAATATTTTATTGTTTTAACTTGGAGTATTAAGTTGAAACAACAAGCGATTAACAATTTTCTTCTACTGATGATGTGTAAAGATTGTTTTATTTAACTTAAAGTAACAAGTTAAGACAGCTAAGGTTAAAAAGTTAAATCAACTTTAACAACTTAAAACCCTATGTTAAGACGACTACAACAATATAGTACTATCAACTTTTAAGACTTTAATTTCTGAGTTGAAATAAAAATAAAATGCTAGTTGAGTTAACATGCATTCTTAAGGCAGCAGGTGAACTTTCATTTGCAAGTTTAACAGACATGAGAATTATTACAGTGTATTAAAGTAGATTAGGGTATTTTAAGTACGGTACTGATAAATAAAAGGAGATCAATGAAAATAATGTTTGACTCTGTTTACAGCGGATATGTAGCTTCAATTTGTTTTAGAAGTAAACATAACAAAATAATCCAACTTCTCTTCCTACACGCTGCAGAACTTATGTTCAACGATACAAATAACAATAATTTCTTTGTCAAAACACCTAATTTCCCAAAATCTAGTCTGCAACAGTTATTTGAGGGATGTGAAAGATAAGTGTGAAACAAACATAAGATATAAGCAAAGACAATGGTTTAAACATGTAGCCAAGTTGCAGTCTAAGTCCTAGGTGCTAAGTGACAGTAATGTCTAGACATCATTAGCATAATTAATATAGTAAACTTGAAGGAATGAACTCATTCTTGTATTTGTGTTTTGTAGGCAGCAGATGGTCCAGACCTCACTGACACTCCGGTGGCTCTTCTGACAGTCGTCCCAGATGACACTACTGATGCAGCCATGTTCAGCCCTGAGAGCATCTTTATTGTCGTGGAGGACGAAATGATTGCGAGTGGTCCCACAAATCTAGCTGACTCATTTGTCCTGCTCCTTGGGTACATCTAACGTAACTAACAAAACGACTGTTCAATTCATGCACTATACACGTTTAAAGATCCACTGACATCATCTTTGAACTTTGCATGAAATGTCACAAGATATATATCTTGTATCATTCAACTACTGTATGTTCGTTTTTGCAAACAAAATGATAAATTAATGAAAATTCCTTTCAAAGTGAGTTTAAAATTAAAAACCGTGTTTCTTCACGGGACATCTGACTACACGCAAATGCAACATCTGTGACATAGGAAGGAGGACGTCTTTAGAACGCCCCTTTTAAAATATTCATGGCGGACAAGAAATAAAACAACAAAATTATCAATCTAAGTGAAGATTTGAGCGATTTGTCTTCAGTTTGTGAAGCAGAAAGTTAGATGAGCAGAAACAGCAGGTTCTAATTTAGGTCTGCACCCGTATTTAATTGAGTCTTACCTTTTCAGGAAGCGAGGGATCTCCGAGGGGGGGCAGCTTTATTTATTCCATACTTGAAGAAGGTCTTACATCTTTTGGGAAAGTGAAAAGGCTCACTTGTTCACTGATGATATTAGAACACTACGTCACAGATGTTGCATTCGCGTGCAGTCAGAGGTCCCGTGAAGAAACACGTTTTTAATTTTTAAACTCACTTTGAAAGGAATTTTCATTCATTTATCATTTTGTTTGCAAAAACGAACAGTTGAATGATCCAAGATATACGTATATCTTGTGACATTTTATGCAAAGTTCAAAGATGATGTCAGTGGATCTTTAAGGTTCTGTTAACGCCTACCTTGATGCAGTACCTGATGTTGCCAGTTGACGTAAGGCACAGTTGAAACAACTACAGTACTTTATTTTAATGTTTTTTTTTTTAAGTTTCCTTAAGTGCCTTAATGTTTTTAAACAGTGTTAAATGGCAGCACATTGTAAATGTTGTTGAGGATGGATTATACTTATACTTGTTAATACATAAATATAACCGCATTGGCGTATTGCTCAAAGTTTATGCACTAAAATAACTTGTGGGAAACGACTGTTCAATTCATGCACTATACACGTTTAAGGTTCTGTTGCCTAACGCCTACCTTGATGCAGTACCTGATGTTGCCAGTTGAAGTAAGGCACAACAACTACAGTACTTTATTTTAATGTGGTTTTTTTTAAGTTTCCTTAAGTGCCTAAATGTTTTTAAACAGTGTTAAATGGCAGCACATTGTAATTGTTGTTGTTGAGGATGGATTATATTTATAAGCTAGAGTTTTAATCCTTTGAGTTTTTCTCTTAAGGTGCTGGAGCCTTCTCCTTTTTCGTTTGTTTTAATTTATGACAAGCACTTTGTTTGGAATATATATATACTGTATATATATTTAATAAAATAATTTGTTAAATAATTGTGAGTATTTCATTATTGGGTCAATTTTGAGGGCATATTTCCCAGATTATGAGCTGAGTAATATAGAAAATTTTAAGTTTATTTCAAGCCGTATTTGTGTTGAAAATTATAAAAAATTTGAGTGTATTTCAAGTATATATGAGCTGAAAATATTGAAAATTTTATGTGAAGTACTCCCTAATTATAAGTTGAGAAAAATCAAAATTTATAAGTTAATGTTGAGATAATTTAAGACAACTGCACATGCAATTTTTAGTTTGTGTAAACTTAAAAATTTTAAAAACATCACTCAATTTTTATTATGTAATCTGTTACAAAAAAACTTTTGAGTTCTGTGAACTTATTAGGGTTTACAGTGTAGCTAGATTCACTCGGCAAATTTGTTATGCTTGGAAAAATGCCTGGGTGGGTGGAGTCTTCTGTTGCAACGGTGCGCGCGCAGCCGTCTTTGTTTACTAACACTAAATGGGTCTATATACACACAGACAAGACAGGAAGTAATTACAAACACCTGGGAACAATTAACTAGGGACACAGAACAGGACTGAGAAACTAGTTAAACCTGGGACATGGATATAAAACTAAACTGAAAACTAAACTGAAACCAGGAGCAGAACTAGACTAAACAAAGAGCACAAGGAATAAATAAACTAGAGCACAGTAAGCAAGAATGGAGAACTAAACTAAACATGTTACAAGGAGACTTGCACAAGGAAAGACCAGCAGATGGTGCCAGCCTATTGACAGGAGACCAAGGCTGGGGAAATCACTAAATCTAAAACATGAATAGAAAACTAAAGCAGGATCTAGAGAATCAAACTAAACATGGAAACTAGGAACAGGTAAACATGGGGCATGGGGATAAACCTAGGAGTATAGAACAGGACTGAAACATGGGGAAACTAATAAAACTAAGAATCAGGAACTGGCTGAAATAATAAACACAAGCAGACAGAAACATCAGACTACACAAAGACAACAGACACTAAGGGACAGACTATGATAGTATCCATTATATGATTGCATATAAATAAACATAAATACCTAAATATATGTCTGTATGCACCAGTGTAGCTTGTTCATCCAGGATCTAAAGCAGGACTGGTGACTATAGTGGTGGTGCAGGAAAGCATACTGGGAACATAATTATGAAGGAAATCCTACAATATTTGGTAGTTACAAAGGGCGTAGCAGTGTCAGGACTGCCTTCCCACTGAATGTTTTCCAAATCTGATGCAATCCAGTCATATTCTAATAGGCTGCAATGAATGCAGCGGGGTCACCATTGAGTCTCGGGGGGGGGGGGGGCAATTGTAATGTTGTTGTGCTGTTTCTGGGAATCAGTTGTGTTTGGTCGCTTCTCAGACTGAATAAGTCCTTTGGATGAAGGACAAAACGTCTCAGAAAAACAAAACTCCAGAAGACCTGACAGCAGTGATGTCACTGACGCTTGCTATATCAAAATCCAGTACTTTTCAAAATTACTGTGTGTTACTTTTTTTTGTCATTTTCTGTAGTACTGTAATTTAATTTTATTTCCTCAATTCGTCTCGGGGAGTGATAAAAAAAAAAGACTCACTGAGGGACAGTCACCTGTGGCTGTGAAACCTGACACCAGGCGTGACAGAAACGTAACACTGAGGTACTCACAGAGCTTGGACGGTGTGGCCAGAGGTTGGAGAAGTAGTTAGCAGGATAGTTAGCCACTCTGATCCCAAAACAGCAGGACACACGTTCGAAGTATTCCATACTTTCTATTTATTTAACTTTGTCCGTGTAATGCCAGTTCTCCACAGTACTAAGCATTACATACATGAGGAAAATAATGTTAGCTTACCTCTCTGTCCCTCATCATCACTTGTATATCTTGTTCAACAACGTGGACTTTTTCTACTTTTTGTACAAGTGTACAACAACAGAAAACAAAGGGAGTAGGCGCCCCCTTGTGGTGATACCTACTCATCTCTAGGAACCGAACAATACTACCCATGTGTATACAATTTCATAAAATAAAAATAAAAATCTCTGATTTTGACGTTGAAAGACTGTCTTTATTATATTATTTATGTTA